>OMLB01064118.1:12436-48051 GCA_900302555.1 Myripristis jacobus | reverse complement strand
AGGTTTCAGTGATGTGCGCCAGCCAGCCAAACTTCCACTGCACCGACCCCACTCCGCCTTGCGCTGAAAGTAGACGTGGTTTCAGATGGCGAGCTTTTGGCGCACCTCGGCGAAGCCTTTTGGCATGAAACTGTCACTGCGGCAGGCTAAATCTGTCGACACCTCCCCCCGCTGCGCCGCCACTCCCATCTCGGCGCACCTCTGTGCGCCCCGCGCGCTGCGCTGGTCCAAACTAGTTCTGCGCGGGGTGCGCCTCACTGCGCCCCCTGCGCTGCGCTGGGAAACTAGAGCCCATGATCTAGGCTCTCCAGTTGGCTGCCAGCTATCTTAGATGCCACTTTTATGATGTATCTTTAATACAAAGATTTCCATACCAACATATAATAGAAAAGGAGATGACAGATTCAATATAGGCACAATAAAACATTCTCATCAGGGTCTTGTCAATTTGGAATTTAGCCAGTTTCCTCAGGCAGTGTAGGCGTTGCTGGCCCTTCTTACACAACATGTCAGAATTTAGGTTGAATTTCAATTTATCGTTGATTATTGTGCCCAGATATTTATAGTTTGTTACAATGTCAACTGTCTGCCCTTTGACAACACTCTTCTGGGTAATTAGGGGTGTGCGCCTAAAATCAATACAGATCTCTTTTGTTTTCGAGATGTTAAGTTGTAGGAAGGCTTCATTACACCAGGACAAGAAATCATCAATAACTGGGCCATGGCCGTCCTCATCATCATCAAGCAGGCTGGCGATAACCGAATCTTCAGCATACTTAATGATGAATCTGTTGTTGTGACGGCTTTGACAGTCGTTAGTGTAGAGAATGTACAAGAAGGCAGATATGACACAGCCCTGAGGCGAGCCGGTAGAGGACGACAGAATACTAGACAGTACCTCACTGACTCTAACTCGCTGAGACCTATTCGTTAGAAAATCAAGAATCCAGCCTACCAAACACAGATCCAAACCAAAAATACTAACTAATTTATCCACCAAGACATGTGGCTGGATGGTGTTAAACGCTGACGAGAAATCTAAAAAAAGCAACCTGGCATGTCGCAATGTGAGTGGTCTCCATGTTTGTTTAAGCCTTCTCTGTGTTTTCTGTGCTGTCTGTGCAAACCTATAAATGCTGTAAAAGGTGTGGATTCGAGGCTTTAATAATTTTTTTTTTCCCACATTATAGCCATTATAGTCACTTTTTAATGCAAATTTGCCTCCTTTTTACATTTTACAACATTGACCATGCATTACAACTCTGGTGCATTTAAGGTATAATTTTAACATGTTAAATGTCAGTAAAATGTCTGCCAGCAAGGTACCCATTTAAATTTTAGCAATGGTAGTTGTCGGACAAGATGTTCCCCTTTTATTAGGATTCATATTCACCCAGCCTGTTTTTTAAACTTGTTGCTCTTGTGCTGTGTTTTTTGGTGTTGCTTTGAAATCATTATTTACTTTGGAAATGACTCATTCAAAAAGTCACAGTGAAATGTCACGACCTCTAGGCTTAAGTCTGTCTCAGATGTTTGAAGCACCCATTTTAGGATGTCATAGGATTACGTACTAAGCATACACTAAATGCAGTGGCTTCACAATAAAACAGTTTAGGTCAAAATTCAACAGTGGTCTAAGTGCTTTCCATCTCTTCATAGCAGTCATTTTCACTTTTTCTGATGGAAGCCATTTGTTTTTCTTTCTATCCAGGGAAACTTGTTAATGTACATAAAATCCACTGGAATATTACAATCATTTTGTAATTGAATTTTTATAGTGCACATTTATTTAGTGGCAATAAAACTGACTCCTGTGGTTAATTTGTAAACTCATAGTCCTCTTTTACTTTTGACTGCAAGTGCAATGTCTTGGTGTAGAAAAGGCTGAAATTTCTTGGTTAGGAGGAAACATGAATAAAAGACTTCTTCAAAGAGAAGATGTATGTCTGCCTCTGGCCTAAACAAGGATTTTGACCTATCATCTTTTCTCCAAATATAGCTTCCCACATTCACTCATATTTTATATTCACTCAGTCCGCTCTGGCAAAACTGTAGGTCATAGATACTCAAAGTCTGGTCCGTGGGCCACACACGGCCCTCCAGGGTGTTGAACGTGGCCCCAGATCCCAAAGGATGCGTGCAGAATAACTGTAATCCCAGGGTTTCCCTTCAACCATGTGAATCTCAGGAGCCCATGGATAGTAGAGCTTTATATATTCACTTTTTATTTGTTATTTTTGGGGGGAATTATTATTATTATTTACAAATGTTTCACTGATTATCAGACAATTTTCTACTTTTTTTTTTTGTTTGTTTTTGTTTTTGTAATTTAGTTACTGCTATTATGGCCAGTACCTTATGTCATGGTATGGTTAACATGTCAGTTTCTGCCACACAAATTATTGGGTTCATTTTATCCAGCGGCCCCGGGCCCCCTTTTATTTTCCACAACTGGCCCCTGGCTTGAACGACTTGAGTGTTCCTGCTGTAGTTGGTGATACAGTTCTATGAATGCCAGTGACATGTGGTTCACTCCCTACTGTCATCATGCTATTTGTTATTTGTGCCCTTTTGTGGTCAGCAGATACTTTTTGGAGGAGGGCTTTAGATCCTTAAGTGAAACAGGTTAATCAATTGTTCATTGTTCCACACCTGACACACTAGGGCGGCGGTGGTGGCTGTAAATCCCCAAAGTAATCTAACGCTGGAGTTGACTGTTCCAGACCTTAGAACATGCTGACAAAATGAAAGTGCTGAACCAAAGTATATTTTTGCTTATGCAGTAACCTGTTTGTTGCTGAGAGCCTTTCCAACCGACTCAGAAAACTGTATGTATGGAACAGAGAAATGCACCGTAACTTCAGTGGTCCAGTCAAGGTATCAGCCATTGTTTTCTAGATGACATTTCTCTGCTTTGTCTCCTTTGGGGAGATCAAACTTGCATTCATTCTATCCCTACGGGACAGTGCCTTGGAGGGCATCCATTGTGAGCAGCACATGTGACAGGAGAAGGGGCCATTTCTGTAACTCCTTTCAGTGTGCCCCCCATGGACCAGCAGGTCAGCAATCTGAGACCAGTTTTATGTAAGAGATCAATGGTGGAGGGGTGGAACAATGTCCTGTTGAATGCACAGAGAAATGTTGTATGCTTGGCACTCCAGCCCATAGTTAGTTGTTGAGACTTAAAATATGCATTTGCTGTGTCTCATGTCTAAGACTAAATTGGGAAATTGTTTCTCCAGCAGGTCTGAATTAAACTGCCTGTACCTGTGGTTGGACAGCATTCTAACAAAATGAGCACCGTGGACAAATATAATTGTTATCTGCCTGCCTTGGCAGTCACTTCAGTGCTGGCTGGCCACTCTCCAAACATAGGATTAAATTTTCTTGTTCATTTACTCATTGTTGTCATTACATGACACCAAACAGCAAACTGCTTCAAGGCACAGAAGTCATACTTTACAGAAGAGCCAAGAGCTTTGCTGTCCAATACACACCCACGGAGCAAACACTTTCTCCAACAGCCATCCAAAAAGCAATTAATGTTTGAATATCCCTTCAAAACAATAACACTCACACTGCTAAAAATGTAAACCTAACTCAGAGTTGAAAACTTTTGTCATGAGTTGGCACTTGAACAAAGACAGACAGAGTTAAAGGCAAGTTTGTATGCCCATCCACTGTTCTGACCTCCACATCTGTACTTTGCATTATTCTGCTTCACTCCTCATGTCCTGTCTCCTTCATGTAATCCGTCTGTGAGGGGGCAAACATAATTTAATCAACATAATGTCTCATCAGTTAGCATGCGCTAGCTTGGCCTGGCACAGCTATACACAGTTCCTTCCCTTTCAGCCGCCCCTTAAAAGGTGACTCCACGGGCCTGTGTTGCTGGGTTTTCGGCAAAAACAGCTTACTCGCAGTCGTACATTCCCATGTGATGAACATTTCCATGTATTTTTAGCATGCGGTATGACAGACCAGAGCTCTAATCGCTGCTGATCCTTTGTGGATTATGTCTACGGGTGATGGATCACTATCTTGATAAGGTACAATAAAATCTGAAGAAATATTTTATAACCTTCTTACTTACATACTTACCAAGAATGAACCTAAGACCATGCACACTCATGCCAGATTCCTCATCTGGAGCAGGACCATTATGTTCAGTGCAACACTCCACACAACCAGTTTCATCATACCAAACACCCGTGTCCATCAATTTTTCCATTGAGGCAAAAGGCCGCTAACACAATGAAATGAACGATGGGCATCATCCCAGTAATAAACAGAAATGACAATGGGGATTGCTTAAAAGAAAAATGTGTGAAAAGAATGAGGGAAAAGGCCAGTCAGGCATTTAATTATATCCACATGACAACCAACTGACACCCTGGTGAAGGACTTATGCATTCAAGGAGACCATTCCTCTCGCTACATGAGATTGGCCTTACTCAGAATTCCTCTTAATCCCTTCTGAGAAGTTAGGTGTGGATGCAATCACTTTGATTTCACTTTGCTCTGTATAATATGAGAAAGAAACACAAAGTACTTGAGCTGAAGTATTCTAGTTTCTCTACAGTAACTGACAAGTTTCCCAAACAGATAACTATTTTTGTACTTCGGGTTGAAAGAGGTCAAATGCATCCTCTCGATCTCCATGCATCGCTTACTATAGGCGAAAATGACAAAATTGATATGTCAACTTGTTAGGGGCATATTTTGTCATGTCTAGTGTCCATTTCTGGAGACAATATCCTTGAAAGTATTAATAATAAGAAATAGACGGCAATAGATGACAAAAACAAAAATTAAATCATTGAGAGTGAGAGGAGAGTGTTTTAAATGCACCCTAAAGTGCGTGGTATTTTTTTTTTTGGTCCAATTCAAGCTCAGTTGATTAGTTCCTCCTCTTTAGCTGAAGGTGTGCAAATGAGTGGAGTCAGCTGGTTTAGTGATTCGTTGGAATAAAAACCTGCACACTCCTGGACCCCAATGACATGATTGAAAACGACTGCTTTAAAGCAACACCAATCTCCTATGAATCAAGTGAACTGTAGATTTTAGTTCTCTTATTTTCTCTTTTGCAGACACAACAGTTTTCTTATGACATTTTCAAGAATAAATCCACTCAAATAAATGCAGAAATTAAAAAAAAATATATGCTTTTGACACAGTTTTTCACTACAATACGATGCTGTCATCATAGATGGGGACCACGCAACAACAAAATTGTGTGTCATCACGGAAGCACAGTATAACTCTTACTGGGGATATCTGCACGACAAGCAGACGTGGCAACACGGAGAGCCACAGCCACAGTCCCAGGTTACTTTCTCTTTCCTGGCTGGCCATGTCAAGGTCACAGAGGTCTCTTGTGAATATTGACGATGTTGCTAAAATAGTGATGGCACGAGAGGAAGAGGAGTAGGAAACACAGGGGAGGGACAGAGAGAGCCATCCTGGTAGAAGAGAAATGATGAGAGAGAAATAACAAGAGACAGGGAGGAGACACGTGCCAGTTATCTGTGACTTAACTGTGTGTTACATATGTTGAGGAGACGTTTGCACAACAGAAGACAACAGAAGACAACTGAAATAAAGATGTAGAAAAATCCTTTACTTAAAGCTGCACTAGACAACGTCAGACATTGTCAGCTGCAGGAATAACCTTCACACAGCATGCTCATGTTTATTAACCTGGCTTACGATTGACTTATACCAAAAGGACGAGAGGGACAAAAGATTTAATGTTGGTGAGTTGTGGCGCTTTTTTTCAATGGAGAATGCTTGCTCACTGCTGTTAGGAGACAATTTACATTTCATTTGAATTCATCTCTTCCTGTGGATGAAGATCTGTACATACCTGACTCCAGAATTTAATTTGGGAAAATATGGTAAACACAGTCAGGATGTTTTTTTTCTATTGCAGCTCCACTTTTTGAGTTATGATGACATGAATACATTTTAACACTAAATACCTTACCAAGTGCAGCCTTCGATAAAAGTGAAAGGACCATATCAGGGCTTGAAAGTAATGATTGCCTCTTTGCCTCGGGCAACCAGATTTCAGCTGGTTTAAACCATTTCATGCTGTCAACATCTGGCAAAGGGACTGCCAATGAAAACTACTATCCTTTTGGCTAACTTGGGTATATTTGCATTTTTTGAACATTGATTAATCCACATGGTCCCTTCTCAAATGCATAAATATAAAATTAAAATAAAAAATAATAAAAATGAAAAATACTGTTTACTTGTACTATATTTGCTTCATTTGCAGTAAACCTATGGTAACACTTGGAATTTCTATAGATATGTAATTATTACCATTGTCGTGCTAATTTGCAATGATCACATCATCTAACAATCATTGCACACATCTGTGTGTATCATCTGTTTCTACCTCATGGCTGACTGATAGCCAAGCTGTATTTATATGCTTATTTGTGCATTTTGCTATAATAGCTAGATAGATAGATTGACAGCATATTTCTGAAACACAATATTCATTGATCCAGTGTACGTGTTTGATTATATTTGTTTGATCACACATTAGGACTTCAGAATAAGACGTAAATGCAGCCTGCAAAAATAAAATATGTTTTCATTTTAGGATAGACTTTTGAACAAAATCATTGTGTTAAAGCTTTAACCTGCAAGTTAAAACATTTATGATCATAAGTCACAGCAAGACAAGCAAGGACTACTAGAATAATATGGGGACATTTAGTCTTTGCCTACCTGGCCTCCATGCTCAGCAGAACACTGCATACCCCAGATGAGGCGTTCACCTTTGGTGACATTTATCAGAGGCCAACCTCGTGACACATCCTTCAGCAAGTTCCATGTCTCAGCTGTATTGCCCGTGTAGCAGACATGAGCTCCCTGTACCATAAATGTGAAAAGGGATGGAAAGTAATAGTGACAGTGACAAAGAATCCACCAGCAGCTACTGTATGATATTAATGGCCAGTACAGTAGGTTAAAGGAACATACAAGGGATTTTGAATGTTTGTCCTATTTATTACAGCTTACCCACATTTTACACCACAGCAAGCCATTTTACAAATCATGTGGGGGTACTAAAGATTTCACAGCATATAATCAAAATCCCTTCATTTTCAAAGTAGATTTTTTGTTTGAAACACACACACACACACACACACACACACACACACACACACACACACACACATTATAATGTTTTGCTTCTGTGGCAAACAAAGTCATCACCATTTTAAAAACGCAGAATTGATCATTCACTGTGTAAAGACAAAGTACCTCAGGAACATTTCACTCTGCCCAATTTCACATCATGAAAACACAACAGAAAAACGAAGGACAACTTCATTATGGTGAAGGAATACTGGTGTGAGGAAAGTCTGAAGTCTCTGAAAGTTCATTTTCATTTCATACAGTGGAAGGAATGGAAATCAATGGCTGGATAAAATCTAAGAAAAGGGGTACCAGTGACTGCTTGCTTCAGGAAAAGATTAGCAGAAACGTTAAATATATACGTTTTGCAGATACCATCCTAAATATGCAAAACCTTTAAATGGTGTGGTCAGCTAAATATTGAGGTTGGACCAGACCAAAAGTAGCACTGGTACAATATAGTAATCAGCAGAATTTGAAGTAGTTGGACATTTCACTGCAAAAGACTACCTGTAACTGCATGGGGTATTAGACTAAACTGATATTGGTACTGGGTTAAACATTGACCCCCACCTTTATTTTCATTTATTTCATCTTTATTTCCATCCTTTGAAGGAATCTTGTTTTCATCCAAAGATACTTTACCAATACCAAAAGTCAAAAAGGGGAAATGGAAGAAAACTTGGGAAGGATCAAAGAGAGAGGGAAGCCCCATCCAGGCTGACCAGCAGTGCAGTGGGTGCCATGTGGGCAGATACAGCTCAAATCGAATCAAGTCAACACACTTCCTGTTTCCCTACAGGGAGGTTGCCCTGCCTCAGACTACGAGATGTGGCAGGAATGGAAAACCCCCAACCAGCAACAAGAAAAATATCTGCAATAACAGCTATTAGATCACCATGGCATCTCAAAGGCGTATGTGTACACATGTGTGTGTATGAAGTGGGAAACCTGTCAATAAACCAGCACTGTGCGGAAATCCCAAGAAGATCTCATGGCTGGGCAATTTTTCATTTTGGAGGGAATCAGGATATCCATGGATATCCTTATTTCTACTTGAGTTTTCTAATCTTCCAGCACCTTACACAATTATTTGAGCTGGGTGGAGAGGAAAATACTCCATTACTCCATACTACATTATTATTTTTGAAGGAATCCAAATCATACTATGATATATGGGATATTCTTGACTCTGTATTTTTCTTACAGAATATACTGTGCTCATATTCATCAAGTATGGTATACATGTAATTCATTGTCATTACTTCATATAGTATATCAGGATATATGGATTCAATAATATAGAATATGGAAGAAGAATATGGATCTGTAGTATATCAGCACTTTTTAAATACAAGTAAATATGTGGTAACTATATGATATGAGGCTGATTATGCGTAGTGTATTGTTAGATACACAGGACCACATATGGCAAAAATATTTTAATCAAAATCTGGAAATATCTTGAACTACATATTCTCAGTATCAGTATCAATATGGTCCCACATTGGGGTTTGATCTCCTCCAAACATCAGATCAGAGTGTATCCACTGAATATCATGGTATTTGAGTAGTATCAGGCGATATTCTGAACATACTTCAAGATTACAGCAAGAATTGACTTCACGACTTGCAGTGGAGATGTGTAGTGTAGATGTAGCAGTAACAAAATGCCTAGGTGTGCAAAATACACATCATACTCATGCAGTGCTATTACCTCCACCAACAGAGTTGCATGGGGGTTATGTTGTTGTTTTTTAGCAGTATATCTCAAAAAGTTGTGAGCAGATTTGCATGTAGTTTGTAGTTATATGGCAAGGAAGAATTGATAATATTTTCACACCAACCAGCCAAAGGGGGATGTGGCACTGAGGTGATTAATGTTTGGTGAATATGCAAAAGGTGCGACTGGCATATCTTGACAGTTGCATAGTGCTGGTGGAGGTATGCACTCCTCTGAGAGCTCTCTATTTGTAGCACATAATGGACACCGGCACGACAACTGCATTTCACTGGGATTGCATCCTGTTGTTCTTTTCTTCATGACCCAGAAACTGATCCAGCTGACCATCCCAATACTCTTGGAAAGGAAATGTGCTTCTTCATTGGCCCCTGTGTTGCAGCTCTGTTGAAAGACACACAGGAGTGTCCTTTCAGGGGCTATTTTCACATGCCTCACTCAGACCACATACAAGAAGGTGACATCAAGGTGACATCAGCTACAACAACAGTGAACATCACCAGGGCTATTTTCTTGCAAGAATGTGAAACGCTAATAATGATAAACTCACAGATTATAGGCCAAATTATACTGTAGATTATTGCATTTCAAGATGTATCTTTACTTTAAAACATTGATGAAGTGCAGCCTGTAGCTTAGCTTTACCCAAAATGCTATGAAATGACTGTTGCATATGCAGCATCTTAGCCCTAAGTAAATCCTACATTGCTTACTAAAATGTTTGTCATAGTCCAATAAAACAAAAGGCTTTTGCATTTCCGACACGGGCATAATTCAGCTTCCTGATTGGTTATAGGGCTGGAGGGCTGCGATAAGGCTGTTTTGTCGGAAATTGACCCTGGTTTTTATGAGGATAGAAAGAGGTCCTGTTCACTAATGTTTCCCATCACAGTCACTTTCCCCCCTTCTTTCCTTCGCTTTCTGTGTTACTCCCTGATAAAAAGATGAGACAAACAAGGCACAATCTTGCTTTGTACATGTTCATGCACTTAAACAAGACAATGCTGCAACACTATCTCTTTAGTAACTTTTGAACATCAGCGTTAGGATGACCAGATCAGAATAGTTTAGTCGTAGAAAAGCCAAAGCTGCTTTTGCAAGACAATGCAAGACAAATGCGTGAAAAACAATGGCACATACATTGATTGATATTAGATAGCACCCTTTTTTTTTCGCTGTAGACACAGTAAAGCCAGTGGCAACCAGCAAAATAACAGGAGTTTAAAAGGCCATAGACTCTGGAATGTTATGTGTAAGAGTTCAGCTTTCATTCAAGATATATCCAATTTAGTTTGTGGACTCAGGCAGCAAATGACTTAATGACCAGATGATTCCTGATTGATTTGACTGAATGTGTTAAACTTGGGCAGCAAATCCACCACTTGCCTTTTTAGTGATATAAAGGCAAGTGCCTAAAATATATCTCAACTGTCTCTATACCGTTTTCCTTTCTTTATGATATCTGTTATAATATGTTATATGCGTCTTTTCGTCTTTGGCGTTTCCTGCATGGCTTGTCTCTGTTGTCTTTTTAAGCAAGCATAGCCTGCTGTTGGCTCATTGGTTCTGGTTACATATTCCTTCTCAAAATAAAATAAATAAATAAATAAAATAATATATTTAAACTGGACAGTCTAACATTATAGCTTTATTTGCGTGTATATACTAAATGTGTGTGTTTGTGTGTTTTCCCCTCATGACAGCAGTTTCTAAGGCGGTGTTGAAATGAGACATTGCAGGACAGTGGTTTAATCTCAGAGGGCACAGGACACAAAGTTCATTTAGGCAGTGTCCCAAAAAATGCAGGACAGCTGGTCAATCTAATCTTCATGTATGTCTTGCTTTTAAAAAACAGGCAAACCCAAGACAGAGTCACAATGAAACAAGAAGAGACAAGAACCATGGGGGAAAAAAGTTTTCCATTAAGTGCTGTCTGTATTTGTAACCACCTGCTTAAAAAATATAGTCCACCTCCTTCTGACATGCACAAGCCGTCCCATTAACCCAGTTACACGCAAGGGTGTCATCTGTGCTCCAGAAGAGCACGTCAGAGACGGGAAGGAAGTGAGACTGTGCGCTCACTTGCAACTTCTGTCATCAGCTCTGGAAGAAAAAAAAAATTAAAAAATAAGCAGACCTCGACGTTCAGAATGAATGAGGTTGGACATATCTTGTCTTCTACCAACAAAAGTACAAGAGCCTTATTTGTTTGAGCGACATATTTGAAATATGTACCTTCTGGGTCGGTTTTTAAACCACACAACCTGAATGGCTAAAGCAAGCCACATACCATCCTGAGGCATTTTGTCTAAGTGGGAAAAATTGTTCTATCCATTAAAAGTTCTGCCCCACAAACACTGAATTCATTTAAGGTAACAGGATTACACCCACAGTGGCAGCAGCTAATGTGAGCTTTATACTTGAGATCTGCAATAAGCAGCAACCACCTCTGGTATTGTCCTACACGGAGGGCATCTCTTTTCATTCATTTAGACTGAGTTCGACCTCTTCCCCCGTGTTAATCCTCTTTGAGCACTTTTCCACCCTCAGACAAATTTACAACCCTGTCATAATGTCCAGACAATGCGTGAAATGAATGGAAGCCTGGGCATGTCAAATGTGAGTTGTTGGAAAATGTTTTTACGATTACACCTAGGCTGCAAGAAGCACACACATCTGTCTGTGTGTCACTAACCTATACTGGTGTGTGCCACTAAGAATCAAACTATACAGCTATGCTCACAATTAGGCAAGGACTTGGTGTTAAACCAAATGTATCACCATGACATCTTATTAGATTCGTACTTTCCAGTGATGCCTTGCATATTTTTGTGCAATGTGGCTGGGTAAACAGCTTTGTTGTTGTTCTAATTGAGCTATCTAGTATGTCTGTATGTTCTGTTGTCGTCTATAATTGATCATTTTATATAGAAGATGACCAAATGAATTATAGATATATGCAGAATATGATCAACACAGTGATTGTTATATCATTGTTTCTACATTGTTGTTTTGTATGGACTGCTGAGCCATTGCTTTGGTGTGTCAACTTCTGATAAAAGCCCCCCCTCCCTGTCAGGAAGTGATGTCTGTAGCTATGGAGACAGACTCTCATGGGCTTGTAAATCCTCGGTTTGAGCCAACTGTTTGGAGAAAAACAACTAACCAGTATGGATATTGTGCTTTTTTTCCTGACTACATCTGTCATCTAAATGTTTTGGGTTTACACTCATTATCGAAGATGGTCACTTAGTTGTGGGCAAAACAAGGTGAGGTAAGCTCAGTGTATCCCACCGAGGAGGCATTTGGCAGGAGATGGATCTGTTTTCCTGGAAGACTATATCAGCAGAAGACTTATTGTACAATCCTTTCACAGACTATAATCATCAGTATGCAGGTCAGAATCACTCAGACCATTTCTATTCTCACACCTTCCTTCATGACCCTTAAACTGCATTACATACGGTACAAGCAGCCATTTGGCCAGCCTAGGTAAAACTGAGCCTTAGAGAAAAACAATGCAGACTGCTGTGGACAACAGCATGAAGGTAGGTGTGTATTAAATGCTTTCAACAATCTATAAAATAGCATTTTCTAAAATTAGATTTTATAAAATGTTGCAAGCATGTAATTTCTCCATCATGAGACCATGGCTTGTTTTTTTCAGCACCTGAATACACAAGCCTGGCAATGAAACAGAGAAGGAAACAGTGAAGCTTATCAAAAAGTCCAAGATCCAAAATATTAGGTGGAAAATTAAATTAAATCGAATTAAATTAAATTAAATTAAGTTAGCAATCGGCCCAGCAACCAGAGCTTTCACATTGTGTGTGTGTGTGTGTGTGTGTGTGTAAGTGAGTGTGAGAGAGAGAGTATTACATTGGTATTATAGCACATAGTTTTAATTTAGTTATCTATTTGGTTTTTAATTTAATTAGATCTTATAAATCTTCCATGCTCTGATGGTGTGGCCCCAGAAAACCTTTAGTACTTAGATGCAGACTGAGGCAGGCGTGTAGCTCGAAAACTTAACTGATAAGACAGGACCCAAAATACAAACAGGACTTGACGGTGACACATAACACAGCTTGGGACATAAATACAAAATACAGCAGGCGACTGGAGTGCTGGGCAGGCAGACAGAGGTCAGAGAGACGCCAGGCAAATCGGCCAGAAAAGCTCTGGTGGACGGCTCGGTCTCAGGTGACCAGGATGGCAGTCCTGTGGCAGACGGATCTTCCGCTGAATCAAACCATACACCTCTGCTTTTTATGCGTCAGTCTTTGAAAAATGTAACATCTATTTTGCATCAGAGGAGAGAGGTAGACATTTTTATTGGGACACCGAAAAAAACACATCACCTCAGTGCAAGTCACATTTTTCAGTCAATCATTTTTCAATTTATTTACTTACTTACTTACTTAAAATGATCAGTTGACAAAGCCACTGAAGATCAAATATAAGTGTAGATAAATAAAATCAGCATTCAAAAGCCTTGGGTTTTGGCCTAATATACTCCTCAAACTGCATTTTTGTGAATTGGATGTAAAATGTATCTGAGCTACCTCATTGCAGGTCTAACAGTCTAGTTTTATTCTGTGTTCTCAGCGTGGAGAGCTGTCTGTAGTGCTGAATCTAGACAATCTGTCAAGCATTTTGGATATGATTTATTTCATATTTGCCACAAGGCAATGAATATTCTTTGGCTGACTGCCTTTCCACTTGGTGCAGCAGCAATCTGTGCACTGAGAAGCTGTATCCCCAGCACTGCATTTCAGAATTTATTTTCCTACTGGGTCAATCTAAGCTGATCAGTGGGCAGAAAAATTCCCTCCTACATTCCTGGGACACCATCAAAATATTTTTAAATTGATAGTGTGTGCTGGTGAGATGAAAAAAGCAACAACATCTAGACTTATAATAAACCGCAAATCATATGAACTTTGCACAAGTGTCACTGTAAAGTACTTATAGCCCAGTATGGTCTGATTTATAACCCTTTTAACCACAGTTGCTTTCACTTTTGGTAAAAGTGTGATCAAATTAGCAGAGGTGGGACAAAGTCATTGTTTTCAAAGTCACAAGTGAGTCTCAAGTCCTGGCATTGAAGTCCCACGTCAAGTCTGAGGTCAAGACTGACAAGTGCAAGTCAAGTCCCTTTAAACCATCTAAGGCACACCTACGAGTTGATTATCCCACTTATACCATGGTCATTTACCAACAATATAAAAGAAAGACGTGAAAATATTGCAAAAAATTCCATTGGTGTGTTTTCCTTCCTGGTCGTTAGTTTATCAAGTCGACAACTCAGCTGAACTTCCCGCAGGTGATAACAAGTGAGCTTTGACAGCTGTGCTTTTTAATGTTGCTACGGTTACACGGTGGGTCGCGGATGAATTTAAGATGGTGATTAAAGTTGAGCCAAGTTACGTTTGCAATACACAGTTTTACCTGTCAGCCAATCAGAGAAGAGTATTTACCCAGACCATTGCATAACTGGACTATGGATGTTATGTGGCAAGCTTTTAGAGAGGACTTTGTAAAAGTTTTTATGGCTTAAAACCAGCAGCTGCTTGACTGTGGTGACGAAAACAGCAAGCAAAGCTGTAGTTTCTCGAGTTTGATATTTATCTGCTCAGGTGTCTGCCACACCCCCAACAACAAGAAAGGCTCAAAGTCAAATTTTATTCCATTAAACATTGAAAAACTGATGCCAGTTAAAAGCAGCTTCATCACAGTGTGACTGAATTTAAAAATTGTCATTAAAGCCTGTTCTTTCGCTGGTCCCAGGGGAAAGCCAACCAGCTGGGAGAGAATGGCAATGTTGAGCGGTTGGAAGGATGCCTTTCCGGGAGGCGCCTCCTCCAGGCTCCTGGGGGACGTTCACTGCACATAGCGGGTGCTACCGTGCTTCTCTTCAGTGCTGGAGGGTGGTTTTTGAACTGCCAACAAGCCGTGTGAGTGGACTGCTAACGATAACACTGAACCCCCTAATGAGAACACTGAACTGGACTTAACTGGACTCAACATTTAATTGGGACTTGGTTTTTAAGTTGTGTTTTTGGCAAATTCATATCTTTCAAATCTCATCATCACTGAGTATTTTTGTGACATCATGTCATGTTGCCACATCTTGGCCTTTGCTAAAATAAAGTCCCTGCTTCCTTCCCTGTGGTTAATGTCAATTAAAGTCATATTTGGTATGAGGGGTCAAGGGTAACTTTCCTAGCTTTCACTATAACCAGCCTGTGACGACAAGTTTACTGCATAATTTGTAATATTTATCTTTTAGGAAGGCAGCCTGTTAGGCTTTCCAAGTCAAAAGGATCAAGTCCAAGCAATGGAAGTCAAAGTTTTAAGTCTTAAATGATTTTTTGAAGTCAAGTCTAAAGTAACAACTTCATGACTAGAGTCCAAATCAAGTCCATGTCATGTGACTTGACACCTATGCAAATTAGAACATGCAGATTTTCATTATCCACTTTCAAGTCGGACATTTACAAGTGAGGAGTTAGAGGTCAGTTAGCATACAAATTTATAGTGTGGTGGTTTACACTTTCTGTCTCCAAATGAGAAATATCTGCATTTAGACTGCAATAGGCTCTAATATGTACTTAACAATACTGATTTTATTATTTGTCACCATGGCAAATTCTGCTCTTCTGCACCTACCAAGCTAAAAACTAACAATTCAAAAATATTGTGATGGTCTCCCAAGTTTTTTCAACCATTTTATGGCCTTGGTTAAATTCTGAAATACAGTGTTGGGCACATAGCCACAACATGCAGACTGCTGCTCCACCAAGGGGAAAGCAATGAAGTCTCTCCTGTCCTCTGTCTTGTCCAGGCATTGTTTGAACAAAAGCTGTGCCTTGATGGTCAGATTAAGGATGGACGAAAGCTGGGCAGCGACAACTCAGTGCCTCTGTGCTTCCCTTTTGGTTGAGCACATCTACTTTAAACCCATGAACAGCAACAAATGGAATCATCGGGGGTGATTATAAAGGAGCATTACACATAATATACAGGTTCCTAAAGTGCAGTGCATTGTGCTTAAGCATTAAATATGTATATTTTCGGTGTATTTCTTTTTTCTCCTATTATAGCACTATTCATTTGTTATTGTTTTGTTGCACTTGTCATTTCACGGTATTGTTCACAAAGAAAATTGATTTTTTTGGGCCTTTGAGGACATGTATCCTGAGTTATATTTTACAGATACATATGAATGCACTCATTTTCACTTGAATGAGTTAAGATGCTTTTGCTGTTTGTTGTTGTTGTACTTTTTCCAGAAAATGTTCACGTACCCACTTTAATTTACGATGCTCAAATGTCAATTTCTGCTTTCACCACCAGTTCAGCCTTGGTTTGGTTATGTTTTTTCATGCAGAAGGTTGCACACGCAGACGTGCAGATTTTACTAAAGAGAAAAGTGTCAATGTGTCACTGTAGGTCAAGGTATGTTCAAGGTAGGTGTTCCATGTACTGGTTCTCAAGGGTTTAAGCTAAAATCATATGCCATTTTGAGTGTGTGTGTGTGTGTGTGTGTGTGTGTGTGTGTGTGCGCACGCGCGCGCGCATGCATGCCAGCTTGTGCATGTACATTGTGCATGACTTGTCAAATGAGTCCTCTTAACCTGATTCTGAATGAAGTTGGGTTTTATTGATAAAATAATAACAGGAAAGTGATTAGTCAACACAATTCCTCAAAAGGTTAGTCAAACAATCAATAAATAGGTTAAAAACGTTAAAGAAAATCAATTATATGTTAGTGTCAAAATGACAGAGAAATTGAGGCCTGGTTTTATACACAATGCCCTTCTCTCATGACTGTACAATCTGGTGAGAGATTAGATGTATCCACTGGGTGATAAGATTTACAGAATGGAAATCGTTCCTGTCAGTCACCAGCCTCTTAGGTACCCAAGGATGTGGCAGTAGAGGTCATACCTGTATGTGTGTGTGTGTGTGTGTGTGTGTGTGTGTGTGTGTGTGTGTGTGTGTGTGTGTGTGTGTGCGTGTGTGTGTGTGCGTGTGTGTGTGTGTGCGCACGCTCACGTGTTAAAGCCCTTAACACCCATTCCATCACCTATTCTACCCACACACTCTGTCTTAACTGTTAAAGAATAGTTCCCCAGGGGGAAGCTTGTGGGAGGTCAAGGATATCACTGCCTGTAATTTGGCAAGCACTTGTGTGTGTAATATTCTCCAAGGATGGAAAGGATGCCAGTCAACTGTCTCCGACCAATAATGACACCGTAAATGCCTTTAATAAAACGCTGACCTGTGTAATACTGGTTTTGATCCGTTCAGTTGGGGTCATCATGGGCTCACATTGGCCACATGAGGCCAGATGATTCACTAATAGGCTGACAGACATTGATGGGGGTCACACCTTAAAACACACTGACACTGTTTAAAAACAGTGATTGGTGACTGACATTGTGATTCTGGTGTCATTTTATTGTTTTGCGGAGTAATTCCAGCTTTTTGTTGGCAAACTCACCAATGCATGAAGACAGAAGCGAGCTCTACCTCTTCCACACTGGATTCCTCCCCGTATGTTCATTTAATGTGCCTGCAAAATGCTGAGTCTGCAAAGCACTCCTCACTCGTTTAGGGGTTGACATTGAAACCACACTGGTGCCCTCTGTCTCTGTTTTATATCATTGACCCCCTTTTCAAATGCCATTGTAGCTGTCCTCAGAACACCTCTCAGGAATATCAGTGCATTAATTATAGCCACAGAAAAACAAAAATACATACAACACATAATGTTGCTCACAAAACCAATGTCTTAAACTGTGTTAATGTATTTTATGTTGAACATTTTCCTTGAAGTCAGAGCAAATATTTTCACTTTGTTAGCTATTTTTCAAATTAATTCCCATAATACACAAAATATGCATTCATTTCCACAATATAAATATATAAAAGGGTTGGAACAAACAGCCTATGTGGTCACATGGTTCAGAGGACCTCCAATAGATTCCAGGAGATTTGAAACAATAAACCCATTTAGGTTTTTAAACAATCTTGCCCCTCCGCTCTTCACATCAATTAATCATATCATAATCTCCTCATTGGTTTGTATTTCTGAATAATCCTTCCTGCATTATATCCCAAGCCCATCATGTTTCAACATAGTCTGGCACAGCCATACTCTGATTTCATTTCACTTCACGAAACAGAGTCTGGGCACTATTGGGCTCAAACCATTTGCAAAAGTGGTGGCAGCAACTGATATTTACAAAAGTAAGTAGCAGGTGATTGGATCAAGTATCTGTTGATCATCAGCTATCTTGTTGAATCAGCCAAACAAACCATATGCCAAGGATGACAGTGCTGAAGTTCCTGTGAACAAACTGCAGCAACTGTGATGGTGAAAGGGAGCAGCATATTGGCAAGCATATTGGTACACGATTCTCGCAGTTTCTGTAAGGAGAATCTATGTTGATGTCCTGGTGTTTCTGTTTTCCAATTTAGTGCCCTGTAGCTTCTTGCTGTGTCATCAGCAAAACTAAAAAGACTCAAAAGATGCAGTTCAGCCCACCTGTGTTTTGCAATGACACTTCAGTTGGAGCGTGGCCAGATGGTTTCACAACTCAAAAGAAAGTGAGCTCATAGGATCGGCTGCGAATACATCAACTCACAGAAACAAGATGTTCTGAAAATAGAATTGCATTGTGGGTTTAAAATAATTAAGTGGTTTCACATAATAGAGAGAGTCCTTAACCTGTCCTTTATAGGGGCCTCTCCTGCAAACTTGCAGGCATCAGCACTGAACGATGAAAGGAGGCAGAGAAGTTATAGGCTTTGACAGATCACCCAATGGAACTGATTATTGAACCCTGAAAGAAAACTTGACCTAACACCTAACACTTACCTAACACTTACCTAACATATGGAGAGAGAGAGAGTTCATACGGTCAGCCGAGATGAAGACTTAAAACATGTAATCTTGTGTGAAACATGCAATCTTGCGTGAATAAGATAGATCTATTGGAAGCATACACTGGACACACTTATCATGTATTAATCATTTTATCCAGGAATAACCTATGCCATTACAACAATCACTGTAAGGTCATCAAGCTCTTCACCTAAGTGGTCAATAAAGCAAGATTATGAAACTGATAGTTATGTAGAGGGAAAATTATACCTTGAGCAGCTCATCAGAGGACATAAATGGTGACTGAATTGTTTTTGTGATCATTCTCATTTTAAGCTCTAATTATTATGTGCATACTTGTAGACAGTTGTGGTTATGTTCACTTTTACTGAGAGAATTATCTTTTATCATGCCAGTTTGAGGCTTTGGGGCTATGCTTAAGAGGTCTGGGTACTTGAACAGTTTTCCTTTCATCTGTCCGCAGCCATTAAGCAGCACCAGAGCACTCACTAGCTAAACAAGGTTAGTTCTCAGTACTCCCTTTTCGCTCTATGCAGATTGGTCCCTTTGATGTTGAACCAACAGCACAGGGAATGACAGAGTGAGGGAGAGGAGATAGGAGAGGGAGGGGGCATAAAGAGGATGACTAGATGAGCTTTTTTTTTTTATTTTAATAAGCAACTGGTTCTAATGAGGTCCTGTGTCAGCAAAACAACATGGTCATGCTGCTGACTTACCCAAGCAGAATTTTAAATATTATTTTTAACCCAGAAAGTATAATCCAGGTTATTCATGGTGCTATTATGTTGTTTGGGGTTTTGGCTGAAAATCAAAAAAAGGGGCACAGTCTAAGGGGCTTTACAGAAACTGGAAGCTGTCAACCAAGCAACATTTTCCCACAAAACCATGGAAAGAGCTTTTTTTTCCCTTTAGCTGGCAAAAGTACTCATCATTATAACTGTCAAAATAAAATCCAAAGAAGGAATGGTTGGCAGTCTAAGTTTTTAAATCTTAATAATTGTGGGGTTTTGTGTAGATTTCATTTGCCATCACCAGAAAAAAAATCTCCCATGGTAGTTCCCATGTTACCAAAAAACATTGAATAAAATCTAAAAGATTACATTACTTTTGTAAAAGATTACTACATACTGTCAAGCTCTCTCTCGGCTCTCTCTCTAGGCAGTTATAATTGGAGTGGCACAGGGTCAATGACTATGTACACACATGCACAAAATCATGCATGTATATGCACCCACACACAATAATTTCCCCCATCAGATAATAGTTGCAGTCAGATTATTTTTCTTTTTCATTTTTTCTTTTTCTTTTTATAATAAAAAGTCAGAGTCACTTGTGTGGTGGAAGCTGCTGTGCATGTGACTGATATAATGTAAGTCATTGCACTTTAACTGAACAACTAATCAAAGGGGAACTCAATTTTCTCTTGATGAAGTATTGTGGAGCTGAGGGGATTTGGTATGCCACACATATATATCTTTCCTCTAGACCGGTGATAACAGGCTTAGGGGTGATACAAACAGCATGAGAAAACAACTGGTGATTATACATCAGAGGTCATTTTCCTTGGCTAAATTAAACAATAATTCTAAAACATAGACATGATTAATTGTTGTCGTCGAGCCATACACAAGCCATCAGGTATGTGACTTTGCCAACAGCCCTCAGTGACTAATGAAGGCTATCCTCACTGTGTTATGTTCAGTCACTGGGACCAGTGATGTGAACTGCCAAAATGAATACTCCATTGTAGTGGCAGCTTGGGGCTCTCTTAGCAATTATTAGTCGCCTGATAGTAAGTTCATTATTTGACAACAGACCAGTCGCACTGACGTCTGTGGTCATGAAGTCCCTTGAGAGGCTGATGCTTGCCCACTTGAAGGACATCACTGGGCCCCTGCTGGACCCTCTCTAGTTTGCCCACAGAGCAAACATGTCATTGGAGGATACAGTCAGCTTTGGAGGTGTTGCATCATGCAATACCTTGAAAGCCCAAGAACCTAGACAAGGATCTTGTTAGCTCAACACCATCCTCCCCAAATTCCTTCACAGTGGAATGACCTAAACGACTGCTCCTCCAAAGACCCATCTGTCAAACTCCTGAAGTTTGTAGTAGACACAACAGTCAATGGCTTCATCTGGGATGGTGATGAGTCTCCTTACAGAAGAGAGTTGAACAGCTGGTGGTCTGGTGCAGTCAGGACACCTTGGAGCTGAACTCGCTCAAGACAGTGGAGATGACAGCAGACCTCAGGAGGAACCCTGCAGCACTGCCCTCCCTCACCAAACTCAACAGCACTGTGTCGCCCATGGAGTCCTTCAGGTTTCTGGGATGTAAAGTTTCTCAGGACCGCAAGAGGGAGATTAATATCGACTCCATTGTGAAGAAGCAGAGCCCAGCTGTTCTTCCTATGCCAGCTGAGAAGGTTCAAACTGCTGCAGGGGCTGACGATTCATTTTTACTCAGCCTGGCTGGTTTGGCTCAGCCCCCAAGTAGGACAAGAACAGGCTACAACAGATCATCAGAACTGTAGAGAGGATCATCGATGCCCCCCTGAACACCCTGCAGGACTTCCACAGTCCGGAAACGGGCGGATAGAATCAGCAGACTCCATACACCTAAGACACAGTCTCTTTGAACTCCTACCCTCTGGCAGAGCAATGTGCACCAAAACCACCAGACACAAGAACGTTTTATTCCCACAGGGCATCTCCCTCATGAACACGTAACATCACCGTGCAATATATACAGGACACTGACATGTAAACATGTCAATGTCCATTATATATTTTGTAAATAGCCTCCTCTCCCTTATGTCCCATGATCACAGACTGTCCTGTGTCCCAGTCCAGGGAAACAGACTGAGTGTATGCAGAAGCACATTTGGCCAATAAAGTTGATTCTGGTTCTCATTTGTGCACAAATGGAGGCTATATTGCAAGCATAAAAATCAAGATGCATTTGTGCCCACAAATCTATTCAAAATGATTTCCATTTATATGTTATGTCTCACCCTTTAAATGATATATGTATATAATTTGAAAGGTTAGACAAAGTTATTTTACAAAATTTTACAGGCTGTTTCATGCTGATTTCAGTCAAGACATTATTTCTGAGACTTGACTCTGCACCATAATAATCACTGAAATCTCCCTAAAGACACAAGTTCACAAAACTTGAAATGAACTTTAGTTGAAATTAAACTGCAATAAGTAATTAGGGAGCTATCTGTGCACATGCGGTTGTTGTACTGACAGTTCTTGCAGAGAAAAATATGAATATTGTTTATACGCATTCCACTAAACCATCTGTATAGCTTACTAAGGTCTGCCATTTAACCTCTCACCTGTCTGTCACCAAATAAACATCTTAGTGAAACTGCAAAATCACACCTGTTTCCTCCAAACCTCTGCTGTGAATGCCAGCCATAACAAGAAATAAAATCCTCTAACAGTGCAAACTGAAGTGATGAACATTAACACAACCAAGGAGGTGCAAACACAGGCACACATCATGTAACTTAAAGTGGCATGGATGTTTACACAGAGGGTTGCCAATTATGCCGTGGTGCATTAACATCATTTTCTCACACCTACACAGTGCAGTTCATTGGCCTCCAAAGTAGAGTAGGCCACCACTTAGATAAATACTGCATGGCATGTGTTAGAAAGAAATGCTAAGGTTTCCTTGAAAAATGTCAATGTGGATAGTTAAAACAAACAAAAAACAAAAAAGTCAGAGAAGAAGATGATGCCAGCTGGAGCACGTGTCTCACCTTGACCTCAACACCCCAAGAGGAGTGCAAGTGTCTTGACCGACATCCCTCTGATTCTCACTCCATAATTATGTTACTCTGACTCTTAGCGCTCCCTCTCCCTCCCACCGAGGGAAACTGCACTGTTCTTTTTGCCCTTTGACTCTCTCTCTCCACTTGCAGTTAGTAACCTTTTTTTTTTCTAAATCACTCCAACTCCTTTCATCTATGTGCATCAAATTTAATGGAAGCACTGTGTGTGTGTGTGTGTGCGTGTGGTTGTGAAAAGAGAGAGGGAGACAGTGAGACAGACAGAGAGAGAGTGAACAAAGGACAACAGAGACGCGACTGGACAGCAAAGTTGCAAATACGAGCCTTCTCATGACATATTTTTCTCGTGCTGGCACTGCCTATAGCTGCAAATCAAATTTCTGTCGTCTGGACTTTCTTAAAGGACATTGCTTTTTGTGTCAGAAGAGTAATCAAACAGAACATGCAAGTCATTAACCTATTTTCAAAAAAGCTTCCTTTTCCATTTCTCAAAGGCAATACTTAAAAAAATGTTCTAAAGCTCAAAGGAAAAGAAAAAGCCTATTTTCAAATCATTCAGCAATTGTTTGAACTCACATGAATCAAGATAGTTAATATTCAGAGTATGATACAATTGAAAGGGGTTTTTTTTGGCAGGTGACTGCAGAATAGTCAAAAAAAATAACAAAGAAAAACAGAAGCAAAAAGTGTCTCTTTTTGCTTTGCTGGTCCACTCTGTAATTTGAATGGCAGAAAGTAACTGTGATAACACACTGGCTCATTGTTCTTGTTTTTACATCTTATTTAGTATACTTTTTGGACTGCCACTTCAGCAGCATTTCTCTTAAATATCAGATAATCAAATTAAATTAATTATACTTTACACCCCCATATGTGTATGCTGTCACGCTGGAATATAATCTTATTTAAATCAAGCCTGTTCTTCATTGAACTGGATCTAATTAACAAACCAGGAACTTAAGTTGCATTATTGAGAAAAAGTTAACTATAAATCTTCCTCACATGTTAGCCACAATTTTTCACAGTCACATAACCCCCTTCTCTATGCAAATGAATTTAGATGGCATGACATAATGGGAGTTTGCATGCACTGCTGTGATACAATGATGTATGGTGATATATAGCTCGATCTATTCATGACAGTAACACAACACATGCTGTAGCATTTCATAATAAATCACAGTTACAGTTATGCATAAGCAATGCTTCTATGTATGAATGCATGAACTGTGTTTGCCGGCAGCCGAGAATCATTTGATTTCATTCAGATGGCTGATGGATTATTTTTGGATGATCATAATGTCAAAAAAGTTATATTTTCACCCTCCACATCCCAAGGATACACATGTATGTTTCTTTAAAGTGCTGAGAGCAGTAGGTTGCTCTATCCCCAGGGCAGGCTGGCAGCCATAAACCACCTTTTACCCATCATCAGGGCCTTTCTCAAGGGCACTGTACCGGTGATAGTGAGAATGTTAAATGTAATATCAGTGCCACTTCAGTTGCCTGCCCACAGCTGGAATACAGCTTTCTGTTGGTGCAAAATAAGGGTTAGCAGCTGTGGTGTAAGGTTAGAGAAGTGGGCTTCTGTCTGGATCGATCCCTCAGACCAGCAGGAAAAGTCTTGGTCAGTGGCGTGGCTGAATAGAGCTCTTCCCTCCCTTGATACCCACGGCTTAAGTGCCTTTGAGCAAGGCAATTAACCCCCAGCTGCTCAGTGACCAACAGTGTCAGACTGCGATTGCACTGGCAAACTGAAAAGATGTTCTTTTTCACTTCATAAACTATAAACCGTACTGTCATCCATATCTTGAAGACCAGGCTGAATGATGATGATCTGCACAGCCATTCGGAATGACTGAGACTAGAGTTGTTTGTTTCTTATCGCAGCTATTGTAGAGGGAAAACAGCACTTCAACCAGCTGTGAGGAGGCGCAGCCCAAGGGGAACAGCAAACTGTAGACAGCGAAGGGCGACGCTCTTAAAATAGAAAAACAGAATTATTTTATTTAATCTTAATTTAGGCTAGATATTAAAACATCGTGTTTCGCCCATCTGTTCACCAGCGCCTTCATCAGATGAACAAAACAGAATAAACAAGGGGACAGACTATTATCTCCTCAGACAATGACATACAGCTGGAGCTGATCTTGCAGTCAAGCACTGGTCTCGTAACTGGTTTTTAGGGGAATATTCAAATTCAATTCAAAGATTTGAGGAAAAGCCTACCCAAAAGTCAACTACACAGAATAAAAAGAATGTGCTAAAATGAATCACACCATTCAAAAAGAAAAGAAGAACTATGGGATAGATTTCGGGGGAGAGGTTACTAAGAAGATCTCCTCAAAACCAGGGAGGAGACCAGTGCTTGGTTGTCTGATCAGCTCCAGTTTTAAATGTCATTGTCTGAGGAGATAATGTTCTTTCCTCTTAATGTTCTGTTCAATTCAGCTGATGAGGGCCCTGATGAGAAGATGGGCCGAAAATTCATGTGTTTTAATATGTGGCCTAAAATAAAATAAAATAATTATTTTCCAAGTGTGGGTAAGAGTGGCGCCTCCCTTTGTCTACAGTTTATTTCCGGTTGTTGAAATGCTCTGCCTGTCTAATCTTCACACAGGGAAGACAACGATCTTACCAGTTGGTAAGATTGTCTATTGTTTTGGCTAGGCTGTCCTTCATTCTCTGAAGAAATCTCCTTGCCAGACAGATAAGGCTCAAACTGGTGTGGGCTCATTTCCTGTGTGCTCTCTTGTTCACTCCCTAAGTCCTCGAAGGAAGGTGAATTACAAGACAGCACCAAGTCACCAGCACTGGACTCTGACACACTGGAATCATGATACGCCGGTGCTGTTACTCTGGAAATTATGTAAAATGTGTCCACAAAGTGACATCACATCCACAGAGGCATCTTGTCTGCAGTCTTGACAGGCTGGCTGTGACTGGTTGTGAAGAGCAGCTGAGATCCTGTCCAGATCTCAGTAATGAGTGCACATAATTTCATCCAGTTTTCAACATACTGCTCAGAGTAACAGGCTGATTTCAATATAATTAATAATAGCATCATTCAGCCTGGTCTTTTATATGTTCATACAACTGTGCACACAAGCATGGACCCACAACAATCCACAAACTAAACAATTAAATGACAGCTTACCATTCGCCTCTCCAGTTAACTAGCCCTCACTCACAGCTACTGATGAATAAATGACGACCATATTACAGTTCTACAGCACTACATAATGTCAATAACGTCATCCATACTTTAATATATGCATACAACCGTGAACAACCTCAATATATTCACACAAGCAAGGTCAGACACCAATGAAAAGTTAAAAAATTAAATGACATAGCTCACCTCTCATCTCTCCAGTTGGCGAATTACAGCCATAATTATTATCATCAATGTAATAATTATTACCTGAGAACCTTGTGCATTTCAACAATGCAGGGGCTAGTCAGTCATATATAGATACATACAGCCTCCAGTCGGTTCATCTCTTTACTGTTAATTTAACCCTATCACCTTGTCAAATCTTATCTTATGATTATATTGTCGTGTAAAATCCAAGTGATTTGGGCAGCATTAGTAATGGGATGCAGAATATTTTTGTGGAAACTGGCTTTGCCCTTTTCCAGAAAGCAAATGCCTAATGACAACTAGTGTCCGACAGGTCACAGGCCAAACTATGATCATATTTCAGCCATTCAGTCATCCTTGAACACCTGTATATTCCAGTCGTGTGGAGTATGTACAAAGTCCCTGAATCCTCTCCTCCAGTCCTCCGGTTCATGTTGCACTTCACATTGTGGCAGGTTCAGTGACAACTTATCCTTCCCAAAGTCATAGATGTTGTGAGTCAGCAAGCCAATGTCACTGTAGGGGAGACAGACACTGCAATGAGAGCATGCTAGCCATTTTTAAAAGCACAAGTCTTTATGCAAGGGCAAACTGCAGTGGTAGCAAACTGTAATGCAAGCATGTCAATATTTGTCACGTGTGCATGGCTGTTTAGCCTTGCTGACAGCGGAAGTTTTGCATCCCGTAAATCCCATAGTATGGAAGGACAAGCTTGGCGTTTGCAAGCTCACGCCTGTTCCTTGTGACTAGATGTATTAAAATATGGTAAATATACTGCATATCTTGAATTTTAAGATGTTATTATCATACCAGTTTTCAGTCACTTTGAATCTTGTTTGACATTCCCCTGCCTCATGACAATATGCATAGAATGTTTATTTTCTATGCTATTCTATTATTTTTAAGTCCTCATGTGCAATGATACTGTATGAGTGTGAATAAAGGTGCGATTGAAATACACCATGCATGATCAGCAAACCTTCCATACATAAGCAAAGGCTGTATCATGTAGATACTGTAAAGTCCTTTCTAATAGTAATGTTGACTCAGTACTCAAATTACATTTAAGCTTTGAGATTGATCTCCAGGGTTGAGGTGTGACACTACTTTCTTCGTAGAGGCATGCTTGTGTTGGGATTAAAAACGAAACAGAAAAATGACAGCAGACTGACAGCAAATGAGCAGATTTTGAAAAGGTCCTGGCCTTCAGCAATCAAGGACAACACATCTTATTTCCTTTTTTCAATGTCTGATCAGATCATTTTCACTGGCAGCTGAGGCTGTGTAGAGTGAGCCACGCTACCAAACCAAATGAATAAATAAATAGATAACGATAATTTATAAAATGTTACTGTAGTGCATAGTTTGCCAATTTGTCTTTGGTATGCTTTAGTGAGTTTATTGTGAGCCCCATGTACTTTATGATATTTTTATCTCATATATGAGGTCATAATATTCCTATAATTGTTTTTATGTCGTTTTTGCCATGATATTTATATAATATCCTTTTTGAACTCATGCATCGAAAAACAAAACAAAACAAAACAATGAGACAATGGAATTTGCATGTCTGTTTTTAATAAATGAGCAGGATGAACATATAAACCAACTTCCACACAGAAAAAAGAACAATGACTGTGCGAGACTCCTGCATGTTGTACACACTTTTTTTTTTTTTTTGAGTCAGCTGAAGCTGAGCTGGTTGTAATATAATGTAGCAGAGACATGCAACATGGTGAATTATGCATTTTTTTTTTTTTTACAATTTATGGTCAACACACATCGTAGCTGCAGCTGTAGCTGTGTTGTTTGCTCACTTCACCTGCCCTGCAGCGTTGTCTTGCTTTTTGGGGTCAAGCTGATGGCCATCCTCTAGCTCCAAAGTATTGTGTACACCTTATTTTGAAGAAAGCCTTTGATCTCGGTGTGCTTAGTGTCTTGCAATGAACAGTTTGTCTTGGCCATATTGTCCAGGAGGGACTGGAACCAGTGTAGCAAGCTAAATACAAGCTTTAAGATGTTTTTTCATGGTTTCAAATGACTGGAACTGGTAATGTTGATCCAGTGGAGTCCAGCCATATGGCTCCGCTGGTTCAAAGTCAGGATTATCAACACAACAGGGATGAGGGACACTGTAATATGTCCAAGTCATACAAACACGCACAATTAACAATGCATTGTCCAAGGAAACACTGAGCCAGCCTCAGCTCTCTCTCTCAAACAATAGATAATAGATATTTGTTCAACATTCATTTTCAGCTTTTATATACAACAGAGCATATCATGAAATAAATGAATAATTTAGGCTAATTTCAGAGCTGCCTTTCAGAGTCAGTCAAGCCAAGAACACTGGCTAATGTCCTCAAACAGATTCTATGCTCATAACATCTCATGGCTACAGGGCTTTGGCACATGACTTGGTAGGGATCTGTTTCAGACAGGATGCCCTTGTGCTCCATTTGTGTGTGTGTGAGTGTATGGGCATGCATGTACACACGGTGGGCCAGCAGGGACCTAGAACAGATAGAAACTTGGCTTCATTTTCCTCCCCTGGTGAGCACCATACACATGTCTTTGAGGGGCTTTTGTCTCACAAACACATCAAAAGCAAGTTACAAGTATGTTTTCCCCCCTGCAGTCATGGAGATTTGGAAAAATACATTTTTGAAGAAGGCAGTAGAGAGGATTTTTTTGGACGTTGTTTGAAAGTTGAGAGGGATACTACATAAAGAATGTTTACAGTTTAAATCAACCTTTTGAGGGAGGGAGGGTAGTCCATTCTGCTTTGCAGGCTTGTTTCTTGAGACCACTGACAGAAACAGCCTTCAAACTAGGAGAGATGAGGGGGAAAACCCCTTTGGATTCATGCAATAATAATTTCTTGCCACTTTAATTTTGACCATTCCACTTGTAGTTTGTCAGTCTTGTATTAAAACTCTTAACCTGCAAAAGAAAACTCTTAATCTGTAAAAGAAATGCCTTACCTGTTATTTGCCTATTATACTCTATTCTCTTTGTATACTCTATTTTATTTATAAAGATGATTTTTCTTGCTCCCACTGGCCCATTCACTGTGCTTATATTAAAGAGACAGAGGAATATAAAGGAGGATTAGAGAGAAATAGCAGTGGGCTGGATTCAAGCCCACTTTGGTTATGAAATACTGGGTCTGCCAAACCACACAGGTCACTTATTTTTATTTGATAATCACCTTTTGAAAGTAAGAGGATTCAGAGTTTGTGTGGTGATGAGGGGTCAGATAAAAATGCATAGCAAAACATGAGGAAAAAAAAAAACATGCATACCACCTATGTGTTCTCACTCTCCTCTTGTGGTGATGAGAATCACATCTCAACACATGAAAAATTTGCAATAACCACACACATAGTTACTTCTGCATATTATATTATTTTAATTGCTCGTCAATTTTTCAGTCCATTGGCCGTTTTAGGATAATCATCTTCCTTAGCTCCTTACCAAGTCCTTACCACAGCAGCCTGGGTTGGAGTCCAGCCCAGGCCCTCAGCGACATGACGTCTCTTCTCTCTCCTGCTGTTCCTGTCTGTCCTCTGTCACTATCAAATAAAGCACAAATGCCAAAAAATTGTAGCAAAAATAGATAATCATCTACTGAAAGAAAGAGGTTTCAGAGTGTGTGTTGTGATGAGGGGGTCTGACAAGAATTTATTACACCCATATAAGGAAGAGAAGGATCCTTGATAGTTTTCTGAAAGATCAATAAAGGTTCCATATAGGTTCCATATTTTAATCAGAACAAGCTTTTACATCAATGTATTGATTTGAAATAAGGCCTCACTGGTGTTGTAACCTCAGTATTTACAGTTAGAAGCCCAGGTTGATTCTATTGCAGTATTTTACCAGTATCATAAAAACTATACCGGAATATTCTCACATGGTGGGCGTCGAGTGTCCAACTATTAATTGTACCTGTTTTTACATTAGGATTTTATCCCAGGATGGGAAGGTTAGGGCCTACACAGTACTGTACATCAGTACTAGAAAGGTGAATGGATTATTTTGCCAGTCTAAAGCCTCATTCTCACCGTCCTTAGCCCAGGGCAAAGTGAGTGTTCACACTTATACATTCTGATGCAGGCTAGCACCGACCTTAGCCGTGGGCTAGCTGACCCCACCTCAGAATAGAGTCATCTTTTGAGGTTAGGCATGCTAACCACAGAAATTTCCCAAAACACAGTGCTGAGTCTAGCCAGTGTAAGAAGAGGCCAGTGGCAACAGTGTGACGTGAATGGATATATGTAGACCTGGTTGTGTGTAGTGTGTGTGGCACAGACGTTAGCTCAGGGCTTCAAGTGTGAAACATTAACACATACCCTAGGGTTAACAAATGCTTCTGTGAACACAGGATATGTGAGTGCAGTGTGAAAGGACCCTATGAGAAGGCAACCAAATAATTAAATAAGTTTCCACGGAATAGGAGGACTGTATATAGAAAATGGGTTGAAGAAAAGTCATAAAGGGTCAAAAATAGTAGTATTAAGGCAGTCTCTGAGGTACAAATCATTTAAAAATATGTGTAAGAACATATTTACCTGCAGGATATTCAGTATCATCAATGTCAAAAGCACACTGAATTTTTTATATTGAATTGAGCCGAAAGATTTATCTGACAGGACTTACAGTCCTGTCTTGTGCAAACCTCAAACTCGGATCACAAAGGAGTATGAGCAGATGGCAGCCATGCTGACATTTCCCGGGTACCACAGAACTGATGTGGCATCACATCAACTGGGCTGCACTCAAGCTCTTGAAAACAACTATGATTGGATGTGACTGGGTGAACATTATACAGATATCAAGACAGGTAGTCAGTTTAGTTCGGACATTTGTTAATTAACCTCTTATACAGGTGGAGAACTCCAAATGAGATTGTCAAAAGAGGTCAAGCTTATTGCCTTAGGCTGTACTGACAAAAGTCATCGGACTATGGGTTGCAGGGTCTCATTTATCACCTGTATGATACACACACACACACACACACACACACACACACATCCTGCTATAACTAAATTACTGTATATGTTTAAAAGCCTGACAATGAATTTCATCCTTGACATATTGTATTTAACACTAAAGAATCCCAGGACACCACAGTGGGGAAAGGTTGGTATTCACTCCCAGCCCCCATAATTAGAAAGGAGAGAACAGATGTCACAGCAATGTACGGCTTGACTGGAAATGAATTGGAAAAGATGGATGAGGTGACTGGCAGCATCAAGGGTGACTTTCCAGTGATAAAGGTTACAGTATGCGCGCACGTGTGCCACATTTTCAAAATAACATTAGTACAAAATATTGCTTTTTGTTGTAAAGCTTAAATGAACATTGAATGCATGTTTATAGTCTGTCTCCTGCTCATTAGTTATTTTTCATGCACACAACAGTCTAATTATTGCCCTTTCTCTGTTCATGAAAATAATCTGATTAAGCTGTTTATAGGCATATTGAAAAAGAATATTAATTTTGCAGGATCTAGGTGAATTGCCGCTCCCTGCAGTTACACAGTGTTATTCCAATATTATTTCAGTTGTCCCATCAATGCTGCTCCAATGCAAAAATGTAACCCGTGTTAACATGAGGATGTAGGGGTGGATTAGATTTCAGCTTAAAGTTGGTGTGAATAAATAACATTGATGATTTAATTTCTAAGCCTATCCCTAACACTATTAATTAAATACATGTGATTAATTAATGTGCTGGGTGCTAATCATTAAAGCATTGACATATCAGCTTGATTTTATATTTGGATGATGTCAGCAAGGTATATCCAGCTAATCATAGCACTTGGTCAGCAAACTCTGGCAAACCCATCACTCTAGAGCCACGTGACTATTTCTGCAGTCGATTCTAACTCTGGTTCTACCAGATAGAGAGAGCGAGTTGCTGGAGTAGACTCCTCAACCCCTATGGAATAAAGACCACCACCATTTAAGACCACCATGTGTGCAGTACCCTAAAGGCTAAGCTGTAGCAATTGCCTCATGGGGGAATAGCCTAATGACTGCTTTGTAAGAGAGAAGGAAAGACAGCGTTTTTATTTGATATTGCCCCGTCTCTGTCTCTTATGCTTTACCCAAATGCAAATGGAATCGTCCTCATATTGTTGAATGTTATTTTGGGCCGAGCACTTACATGGTGCTTCTTTAAACTATGCTGCATCCTAACACACACACACACACACAAACATGCACACACACACGCACACACACACATAGACTAAGAACTACTTACCATTTATCCAAGATAAGTGAAGTGTAGCGAATATGAGTTTGGGAATTCACATTACCAAACAGACATTCACAGCTTTCTAATTCCTGGGACCGTTGGTGACCTTTCTATTAAACAACTTTTATACAAAAAAAAAAAAACAGAACAACTTCTCTCATGCAAAGTACATTCATTATTATGGCTGTCAAAGTTAACCCGTTAACATTAGCATATGATTAATTTGAGGACTTTAACGTGTTATTAAAAAATGAACGCAAGTTTGACCCACTTATGACCCTCAACCCCACACAACGTCACAGCATGGAGTTTGTTGAATACCGATAACAGACTAAATGAATAACAAGTGGCCCACTGGATGGCAATTTTTTCAGGGATCTCAGGGAGAAATTTGAAAAGTGACTTGTTACAGTATTTGAGTGATACTGCTCTGTTAATAAACCCATAAAGCCTATGTCAAGTTCCTTTTCTTCAACAATTCTCATTTTCATTTGTCAAGTGTCTTTTATGGAAGAGTATATTTTGCGTGTCATCTCTGAGTATAAAAATTACCACATTGGAGGTAGCCATAGCACATGAAGGTATTAAGACAGTTTCTCTCACCGACCGGTCCTCTCTCTTTTGAAGTAAAGGTTGGATCGGTGGATTCCAAAAGATTACTTTTTCGTTTTTAATCTGCTGGTAGGTAACCCTCAGTTATCAGTGAATGATAACTCCATTCATATTTAGCAATGCCGTTACTGTTTCTTTTAGCCCAGGTATCTCTCTTTTTCCATCTTAATTGGAACATGTTTTGCTAGTAGAAACCCAGTTTTCCAATTGACCTCGAAGATTGTATCAGCCATGGTTGTTAGGATATTTCTATGCAAACTTGACAATTCCCTTTATTTCCCAGGTCCTTTGCTGAAGTTTATCATGTCTTCATGGTAGAAAAACTGCAGCTGACAGACGTAGTTGCAGTACAGTGTTCTAATGTTCAAAGAAATCTAAAAATGTAACTAGTGTCAAGTGTAAGGAAGCTAATTATGAGCTTGACAAAGGTAACATAATTAGATTAATGAGCTACACAAGTTCAGTCAGGAAACTCCAGCAGGCCGCACTCCATTAGTCTGCTTCAGCAGAACATGCACTAATTTCACACACTCATCAAACTTATTAGGGGGGGCTATTTAAACAGCAATAATGTAACCCAACCTGTTGCTCACTCCCTGCAATCTGCTGCTCTGCAATCTGCTGTTATCCTGCTGCACAATGTGAAAAATATGTTTGTGTGTTTGTTTGTTTACACTCACTACTACCCCAGCTGCCACCTGCTCCGATCCGCTTTTATGTCTGGTATGGGGGCGGGAAGACTCGGGGGGGTGCTGTCTAGGTCTGCTCCCTGATGAGCGCCTCATAAACCACTGAGTGCAGGGAATAAAAAAGATCTATTCATCACAAAAAACAAACATTGTAGACTTTTTTCATGTCATATTAGTCAATATTTCTTCAAACCAAATATGTGAGGTGTCCTAATTGAGCAATTGTACATATTATTTGTTATATGAACACATTCACAATAACACCTCTTTGGGCATATTGGCATGCATGCCCACCTATCTATCTATCTATCTATCTATCTATCTATCTATCTATCTATCTATCTATCTATCTTTTCTCTCAGTGGTGCAAATTCAGAGTGGATGCATGGATGATTGTTCTTTAGACATATTGATGGATTGTCATAGGCTGTAGGAAAGTCATATGAAATACCACATTTGTATTTTTTTTTTTTTTTAATATTTGAGCTTAATACAACATGAGACCTTATGATATATTCCATTGTAGTCGCCAACAAAGTGGTATCTCTAGTATTTTAATGGATGTAATGCATCATCAACTTTAGCAATGAAACATCTGCTACACTTCCACTATTTGCACTGATTGCCACAGTCTGCTGTCCATCTCTCTCTCTCTCACACACGCACACACACACCTAACAGCAACTGTTACATAATATGTTAGGTAACAAGCACTGCCAGGCTTTTTTTCCCATAATAAGTCTGCACCAATTCAACCAAATCACACAGCTACTATTATCTAAGTTTGACTTTAATCTCAGCCTTTATACACATAGACAGCATCATCCAGACATTTCAACGTCTCAAAGTCTGTGACAGCCAGCCTCAGAGTCAGGAGATGCACATTCACTGAGTCCGTGTGTGGACCCAGAATACCTACATGTAACAGGTAAAGTTAAGAGAAAAACCAGACTGGGTCTTCCACCACTGGTGCCCCTCTGGCTTGGTTAATGTCGAGGGACTGCAAATAGTTGGGGAGTAGAGTTTGCATATGTTGGCCTGATGGTGGCGCTAGAGGAGAGGTCATGAGGTCACCAAAGCTGACATACAGTAGCTCATCTTCTGGACAGCATTTGCCTTATTCACTCTTATTATTTACTCGCTGTCTGGTTTGGTTTACCGAAATAATGAGGGGGGTTAGACATGGAAGTTCCATACATTCCAGTGTTAAACCTCCACTATTAAAATACAATTACAAGAGTAGGATTGAATGAAATGACAAATAAATCATGCTTTCATAAATTCAATGGCCTTATCAAAAAACTTCAAACGTGTCAGTCACTCATAAGCAATAAAACAATGGTAAAAAAACATGACTCAGCCATACAAACTGTTTTATTGTAGCTACTGAAACTATGAGTCTATGGCACTTCTGCGTTGAATGCTGCGATCCATTGTATTCAGAACTCTGAAAAAAAAAAAAAAAGATGTCCAACATTAGAAACTGCAATGGAATTGTTATTCAAGTTGGAACTCCAACTTGGAAACCCAGACAAGAGCCACCTAGCCTGAGAAAAAGTATGACATCAAAGCAAATATGGCAGTGCACATGGTGAACTACACGCAGAATTACCATGTCGTCATTTAAAAAAAAAAAAAAAAAACTTTATATTGTCAAATGCATTTAGAATGAAAGTCGGAAATACCAAAACAGAACCATCGACTTACATCTTGCAACATAATCCTCCTCATGGCGTCAGTTAACCAACATGACGGCAAGGTGAATAAGTCGAATGAATGTGCTCTCTAAATTTGATGATAATCTGACCAACAGATTTTGAGATACCAAATTTGATATTTTGGCCTAAGGGTGGTGCTGGAGGAAAGGTAATAGGCTCTTTAAAATCAAGAGGAATCTTCTTTTGGGAGTTATGAATGCACTCACCAAATACCATGGCAATCCACACATTAGATTTAGTGATATCTTGTGTACAAATCTGATATTTTGCCAAATGGAAAGGGTTCGTCCTCAGGGGAGCATGAGCAGGCTCATCATATTTGATGGCAATCCAGCCAGTAGAATAAAAAA
>OMLB01064114.1:15769-34646 GCA_900302555.1 Myripristis jacobus | reverse complement strand
ACTGTCAAATGAAGAGCTTAATCTACAGATTCTTACTTACTCAAGTACAGTTTTCAAGTAGCGACATTTTACTGCGATAATTTCTTTCTGTGAGACTTGCTGCTCTGCATTTCAGAGGGAAATATTATACTTTTCTTCACTGTGTGGCATTTATCTGACGGCTTCTATGCAGAATAAGCTTTAAAAATGAACCACTCCTCACAATGACGACTTTTACTTTTAATAATTAATTACTTTCTGCTGCTAATACTTATATGCTTTATTGGAGTGTGTTTCCACTATGTTTTTACTACTTTTGCTTTAGAAAACCATTTGAGCTCCTTCTCCAGCTCTGTCAACATCTCTCTAGTTTTCAGTTATGATTTTTATGTCTTTCACCGCTCACCGCCACTTGTTTTGTTTGACATAATAATAATTTTTTTTAAAAATGCATAATGCAAAAGTATACAAAATACATGCAAAACATAGAGACTGGTAAGAGAAAACAATCATTTTAAATCAGAAATGTGCAGGAACAGCTGAAAAAACAAAAACAAAACAAAACAAAACAAAACAAAAAACCATAAGGGCTTGTTGGGTGTCTCTCCTAAAATGACACATTCCACATAAAAGTGAATACAAACAAAAAAAAAATCTGAGGGAAAACATGATAACTAAGGTGTTAAAAGTGTCCAGGGAAGGCAGTGAGAGTGATTATGATGGTCCAAAAAGAAAAGTATAGTTTGCTCCTCAAACGAGTTTAGACTGGTTTAATGTCTAATGTGTCCTGGTAAGAGTCATTCTTCTTCAATAAACTACATGTGTGTGACTTGACTTGCTCCTGTCCAGACAAGGGGGACGAGGTGAACCATCTGGCCCTGATACTGGGCCTGGTCCTGGGCATCGGCATCCCTCTGATCCTGGCCGTGCTGGTCTGCCTCCTGTGCCTCCGCAAGAGGACCATCACTGGAGAGTGAGTAGCACGGATGCTTTATTTGCTTTAAACAACTATTATGGAATTTATATTTTCAGATGATGCAGAGGTTCAGCATGCAAGACTTAGCAGCATCTGAGGACTTGGGTTGGAGCAGTGCAGGGTTTTAAAAGGCTGATGCAGACGCCGTTATCGTTGGATTGAAGCCACTGATATCTGGGGTTTTGAACTGTACTGTACATTTAAATTTGACCATTTCATGTCAAAAAATTATTTTGTTTTATTCATGTCAGTGTGGGAAAACATCCACAACGTTTAGACCAGCGCAGGACAATAAAACGCTCCACTGAGAGCAGCTTAACGAAATTCTCTTAGGTTGGTTAGCAGGAGTGATGTCATGCTGTGTAATTTTATGTAACTCACACTAAATCCAGTTAAAGTCCACAACTCTCAGCAAGGATAAAAACATGAAGCCCCATTCAGCACACACTCCTTTATTTCATAACTTTGTATAAAGATGAACAAATAAACAGAAACAGAAACATTTAAAACATACAGGCCACATTACAGTGAGTACACAGAGTTAAGTACAACATCGGGCCGTCAGATAGAAAAATACCACAAGTTGTGTTTCTGCTGTTGAGGAGTCTTAGAGGCTTGTGCTGTTGGGCATTTCCAGTCTCATCAGTGCGGTCACATGACTCTGGAGTGAGGTGTTAATATTAAAAACACTAGTGTTGACCCCATTTTCAGAATTTTAATATTGTCTTGGTACCAAAGCATCATTTACAGCGACATCCCCAGTTAACAGCTCCTAAACGTAGGATCAGGCAGGTTTGACTGCAGATTTTAGACGCCATCACCCTGCAAACCGCTGAGTAAAATCAAATTAATGGTAGGCAACGTGCGCTGAAAGTTGTTGAACTTGAAAGGCCAGGATGTAATCTGATTTATTGGTCTAGCTGTGATGAGGAAACCATTGCTGTGTAATGTCTTAGCAGAGAGTGGCCAACATTTTGTGCACAAACAAAGCATGAAAGCATCTCATCGTCTGCCAGGAGAAACCGCCTTGCAGCGCCTGCATGGCTTTGAGTCCAGGCCTCTGTTGTGCTGCTGCAGCACTGTCCTCCTTGTATTTAACTTCTCAGTTGGAGGGTGGACTGCCCACTCTCTTACTATATAAAACAAAAACACTACCTACTAGCAGCTTTGGTGTGAGTTATGAAACTGTACTTGAGTATTGCTAAGGCATATTTGTGAACAGAGTATACAATAAACCAAGATAATAATGAGAGTAGCGGATCCAACAATAAAAAAATATTAGCAGTATGAGAGGTGATACTCTCGCTTTCATTAAAATGGCCAAAAATATCCCGTATTTTCATGAATAAATAAAAATAAAAACATACAGGATATTTTTTTATCGTGGGTTAAAGAGAAACAATTCATGCAAGGTGGCTTTATTATAACATATTTCCTACAGAGAGGCAATTCAAAGTGCTTTACATTCTAATAAAAATACAGAAAAATAGAATTAAAAGAGGCAGTTCAGCAAGATTTTCATTACCTGGCAGGATAGGCAGCAGAGAACATAAAAAGTTTAAAGTTTAGATTTAAAAGCAGTACTTGTGTTGGCTTGTCTAATATCACCTGGGGGGGTTATTCCAAATCTGTGCTGCATTGCAACAAAACGCTGCTTCACTTTGTTTTGTTCTAACTCAACAATGCAGATGGTGAAGTCACAGTAAACATGTACAGGAGGATGTATGTAAAGCTGCATGTTTAACAACCGAATGCTATCGAATCACATTCTTAACAACACATGCAGACATCTTTGATCACTTTGGGATTTTCATATTATTCAAAACTGGCCATGTTGAATGAAAATCCCCTTTGATGTGGGAAAATCCCTTTGGCGCTACAAAGTACATCTGGCGGTCTATGTGTATGTACGTGTGTGTGTGTGTGTGCCTGCGAATGTGCATGCACGCCACACACCGCACAGCAGCGCATGCATTTATGAATGCATGCATTAATTTGTGCATGTGTCCTTGGACCCGGCATGTGTATGCAGATGTACGGCATCTGGGCCAGGTGTTAGTGGGCCACAGAGACTCATAATCCCCCCCTGAGGTCTGGCCTGCTTTTCCTGCCCTCGCTGTAAACTAGACCCTATGGATATAATGGACTGGGTCAGAGCCAGGATTGTGGGATTAGGTTGTTAGATTAGATGGAGTTAAACCATTGTCAGAGAAGAGGCTGTGCTGTTGTCTTTGCACAAAGCAGCTGAGAGACATTATTTGGATTATATGGTATAATGTTATGCCTAATGCCTGCATACTTAATGTCCCAGATGTAAGGGATATGATAGACGAGCAAATGTTTAAGGTAATGTGCAGTCAATGGGCAATTTTGCCAGGAATCACTGCCAAAATGCCTTTTCTTTTTCTTTTTTCTTTTTCTTTTTCTTTTTTTTGGTCATTTTGGTACAGTATGATTCATGGTGCACCAGGTTGCACAGACTGTGCCTCATCAATCAGAGAAGATGCACAAATATTTTAAGGGAGAATAACCCTAATAATACAATCCAGAACATCTGAACTGCAAATCACAACAACGAGTCTGGAGCAGCATTTGGTATGCATGCTTCATGTTGTTAATCAGCTTTAGCCCCAGATTTCATTGTCTTTCAGCACTCTAAATCTAGTCCTGCATGAATATTAATAAATGAGACCGACTGAATATTCCCCAACAAGTGCTGCACATTTCCTAAATTGTCAGACAAGATCACCTGTTCAGCATTATGGGTCATCAAAGTGAGACTCCAGTAAATGTACAGGAATTTAACGAGATGGCACTAATTGAGATGTTCGTCAAGAAATTAGTTTTACATCCTGACCCACATCACACAATGGCATCAAGTCAACAATTTATAAACATTCACTCCTGTAGTGTAGTGTTTATTCCTGCGTTCTGTTTGGTTTTACTTTCAGGTTAACGCACTTGCAGCCAGAGGACATGCAGCAGCCTTACATGCCTCCACCCTTCAACTACGACGACCAGGCCTTCCACTACAGAACCCACTGCAGCCCACGAATCGCAGCCAACAGACACCGCCGATAACACTCACTGAAACCACACACACACTCACATGTATGTACAGGTCATATGCACACACAGAAAAGCACATGCACAAATGCACACTTTCAAAAACACTGTGCAAGCACTTCCATGTTTTGAGAACCCCTGTATATGTTTTATAATGTCAAGATAGATGAGTCTTATTTATACTTGTAACGAACGAGTGATTAAACCTGAGTGACTTTTAAAGTCAATTATTTCCAGCCCTCTAATGCTGAGCAATGGACCTGCCAAGTTTGAGCTGCAAGTTTTTCGCCTGGACAACAGTTTACACTCAGCGTCTGACCCAGCAAAAAATCAACAGTCTTTTGGCTGGAGATGTTGATGAAAAGTAAACCACTGCAGTGGCGCTCGGCTTCCAGCTGACAATGAGCCAACTGCCTCCTTGATAGCATCATTATCATTTGCCAGATTACCTGGCCTCAGGCTCACAGTTGCAGTTCAGATTTAAAGCACCAAATGTGTTATCACAAAATAATTGAAGAGCTCTGGTCCAAACTGCCATGCATCCACTCTGAAAATAAATAAATAAATGCATGAATACATAAATCAGTGCCTGCAGTTAATCATTCAGTATCTCTAAAACACACAGGATCCAATCTGTGAACATGTCATCAGTTTATTAACTAAAGACGTAATCGGCAATGCTTCACACAGTGCCAGAATTTGTTTTCATTGTGTGCTGCTGGTCATCTTGAAAGAGTAGGTGGTAAAAAAATCTGAAAAATAGTCAAGAGGTTCCAAAATCTCATTTTTGGATGAAATTCTTTAGTTGTTACTCGAGGTAACACAGCAGAGTTGTTCAGTGTTTCAAATGGCAGTGGTCTTCTGTGAACCTGTGATGTTGCTGTAAGTAAAACTATCTGTAAATACAATGTGTATCATTAAAAGTGCCATTTCATCAACGCTGTGTTGTGATGATCTGATTTAAAGGACAAAAAACTTTGGAGGACACACCGAACTTTAGTGTTGTGGTGACCGTGTCACTTCTGTTGGATCCCTACCAGCTCCAGGGCTGCTTTCTGTAGCTGCTCCTGAAATCTGACCTCACTGTGAGGGAGGGCAAGACCAATAAACAATATCTTGAAGGCGGATACTGATATTTTTGGTTTCAGGCTTCTAACATCAGACATTTTGTGCCTATATTTAATATCTTTTAATTTGACAGTTTTAGTGCCATAACTGCAAGGATATTCTATTTTCTTATTTGAGTAGATATTCAAAGATAAATAGATTCAAAGATGTTCCAGTTCTTGTCTGCTATGAATGCTACTACCAAAGATACTTCTATCTCTATAACTGTTACTAACAATAATGATAATAAAAACTTGAATGCACGTCCACTCTGATCCACGTTATCAAAATGTGGCATTAAAATCAATTTATGATTAGAGCTTATCAAGCAATTATTCAATATCCATTTTACTGGAGGTGGATGGAGGCTTGGTGCCTTGGCAGTATCTAATTTTCTAAAAAAGAGGCCAGTATCGACAAACTGATATATCTGTCATCTAATTATCATTGTTGTGATTATTACCACATCATTTCCGCTCTACTGTGTTGCCAGTTCCCCTGCAATTTCTTCTCCAACCACTGGGTGTCATCGCTGAGTCTTCCACACAAGACAGATCAATCACATTTGTTTGTGAGTACTGTAGGTTTCCAGCAGCAGCGCACTTACAGCCACACACATACACACAGACACACATTCCCGGTCAGACACCTGCTCCGCAGCCTTCATCTGGAAGTGGCCGCAGCATGCGGTGAAGCCCGCTGCCCCCTGCAGGATGAGATCATCTGAGAGGAGAGGTGGCCCTGCACGTCCCTGCCACTGCAGAGACGGACCTGGCCCACACCACCGACAGGGTCAAGGACAGGCCACTGCAAAGATTCTCTTCCTTCCACTTCCTTATTGTGCTTACACATTCACACACACACACCCACACCCACACACACACAGACACACACACTCCCCTTGCATAACCTCCGCAGTGCCTCTCATTTCCTCTGGTTTCTGTCTCCAGAGAACTGACTGACAGAGTAAACCGACATAATGTCGTAATGCTACATAGAGAATCTAGGGAGGGAAACTTCTGGAAGGAGAGCGAAATTGCACAGCGAGAAGCGTGCCCTGACACCTGTGAAAGACAAAAGCACATCTAACAGGGAGAAATGCAGCAGCCGAAAGACAGCCACTGAGGATGAAATCACCTCGGCAAAGGGAGCTTTGTAGTGCCACACTTCTGGAAGGTTCCAAGGAGCGCTGTTTCATGTGCCGCTGAAGGCTGCAGTGTTTGAACTCCAGTTCCACGCTGACTGCAGCAGACAACCTGGAGGCAAGCCAGAGAGGGAAAGAGGGAGGAAGGGAGAGGGACAGAGTCAGAGAGAGAGAGAAAGAGAGAGAGAGAGGGAGAGAGAGGGAAGGATGGGAGCGAAATAAAAGAGAGAGAGAGTGAAGATCAACAGCAGGGATTCTATTTGACAGCTAGTAAGTGGTTTTGTCCCTCAGATCCCCTCAAATAAAACGAATGACAAGTGCCTGCTCAGAGACAGTTGAAGATCCAGTGCCAGACCAAACAAACAGAGCGCGTTAGGGGGGATAGAAACCTAAGTGCATGCTTAACACTGTATCCATTTCATCACAACATGATTGAAATAGGCAGGGAATAGCAAGCCTGACCAAATCCTCTTATCCGATTTGAGGCCATTAATCATTTCTGCCTCATGATGTAATTTTGGAAAACAAGTAATTTCTCAGTAACAGGTAGGCCAGCATGCCGATGGGATTGGCTCGTACACAGCTGGCCTGTTGGTGGATTTTACACAGCTAATGCCCTTATCACACGGCTATAAAACCATAGAGTTGGAGTTACTGCTGCCATTCATGTTCGCTGGGAGTGGATGGTGTCAACTTTGTCCACTGACTGAGGCAGCTAGACCTTTGGCCAACTCATACCGGGAAACATTAATGGAAGCCGGGAATTCTCCAAGGAGACTGGTCAGATACAGCCGAAATTGCCTGCAGGTCATAAAAAATACATGCATGCATGAACACACCCCTTCCCTGTCATATTTACCATCAATATGCAAGTGCACACATGCAGACATGTCGGCTACACAGCCATTTGCACGCTCACATGGAGGCACAAATTTTCCGACACGCAGAGCCCAAAGCAAACAGACACAGGGCGCAGATGCACAAACACTCCCAGTCACAATGCAAAGCCCTTTTCACTGATAGTAGCTTCACATCCATGGCACACAAACAACAGCCATTCTCTCCCATGAAAGGTGATCCACTCCCCTGGCAGCGGACCAGCAGGTGCATTACAAAGCCTCATGCATTTACAATGATGTCCACATCTTCCAGTTACACAGGTGAATATCTTCTCAGGTTTGGCACCTGCATTTTCCCCCTTCACGTGCCACTTGAGGTGCATGAATCGGCCTCTGTTGAAGATTTACTTGAAAGCCGCTTTATTTTAGAAGTAGATTGAGCAATGAAAATAATACTACCACATATGTCAGATACTATGTGACAGCCCCCTCCTTCCGCCCGCCCCTCGCCTACGATTGGATTGACCCACATGGTGGCTTTTTTTGCTAGGGGCACAATACTAACTGTTATCAGCGGGAGTGATGTTACAGGCTATTGAGAGGTGACGTTAATGAAGATGGAGGGGCAGGCTCAGCCTTGTCTCCACTAAACCGAGGTGACCTTTGACCCCCGTTGTATGGAAATAAAAGCGTCTATTCTGCAAAGAGCATTCTGGGTTGGGCTGTGTCCGATAAAGCCTGGTTCTTGTGAGGGAAGGTTACATATTCACAGGAGCTGATAAGAGGGATAATAGGGAGACCGGCGGTTCGGGTTTAGTTCCTTCCAGGTGTGGAGGTGCAGCGTTAACGTAACACATGCTATCCATAATGCAAACACAGTGTTTAAACACATGCTGCGCCCTGTGTTGTGAGCAAAATCCTCTTCGGCTTGCATCATGAAGATTGGTTTCAGGTTTTATAGACCATGAAGTAATTTCTCCTGGGTTCCAATACACCCCATCCACATTAACCTCCAACCTACAATCACTTTTGACCTGGAGCAGCTCCTCTGAGACCTGCGGATCATTGGAAGGCATGTCATCAACCAGCCGAACAGCTGATTCTGCATAATGGATGAAGTATGGACTATGGAAGTGGGGCACAAGGATAAACTAGAGGGCTATGCTGATTTTATACTCATTTATGACCCAGCATTAAACCATTGTCTCATGATGGGAGTGCTGGCATAACACAGTATAGTGGCATTGCATAACAAAGATGTGTGTATGCCAGAAGATAGGCACTTAAGTGTTTAAAGTCATGCACGAGCAAAGCCAGATAGATATTAGTCTACAAATGGAGTGTGTGCACCGAGACTCATTCTAAGAGATGCATATGGTGAAAATATACGCCGCCACATACTGTCATTCACACATGCTCCAGCTTATCTGGTTCTTGTGACAGATTTAGACCTTTGTGCCGTCTCCTTCGGCGTTACATAATCTGCAGAGTGACAAAAGTCCTGTGCAGAAAAACAGATTTAAATGAATAGACTCCAGTGTGTTCCAGATTAGGTATGTGGGAAAGAGCCTGGCTGATTCTTAGGCTGCTCACCAGATCACATGGCAACAAGCAGCATCACCTCAAGCCCAGCAAACACCGCAGATTGAAGTTGGAGCCACTTCGGGATGCTCATTTCTTAAATCTGAGGTTTTCACAATCCCTGTTGTTATATCACACCCGAGTCTAATGACGAGAGAGGCAGTGGAACAGGAGGTCTGTTTTGGGACATGGGAAGGAGATTCTGGTACATTCTCCGAGTGGTTCTTCAAATCCGCCTCCCCACGCAGTCTCTCTACCCTCCACCTCCTCCTCCTCAGCATCTCCCATGGGACCAGGCCAGAGACAGGTGGCCACTGGGAGACAGGGGAGCAGTCAGGCATAAGCAATCAGGCTATCAGATACTCCCATCCACACCAGCAGCGCAATTAGACCTGAGAATCCACAGTCATCTGACAGCAACGCCTGCTACAGACCCAGTCACACATCACACATCTGAACACACACACTAGCACACACACACACACACACACACACACATGCACATCACCAACTATTACGCACCCAGCCACTTCAGCTCTGACACTGCATCTCATTGCGCATAAAACGCATGATTCAAAGTGATAAAGACAGCTGACAGGTCACAGGAACTTTCTGTATTCCTGAGACACAATGTACTTTCTCTGAGCCTATGGGAATGCACATGATGCCCGAATGAACACCAATGTCAAATAGCATGAGAATAAATACGTTCATGAGACAGATTTTTAGGTGACAAGCACAAGGAATGTAATCAGATATGTGCAAACTGCAGCACTAGGGACTGGAGAACCCCCTGCACACTCAATCTGGGTCAATATTGCCCCAGTTGCAGGTGATATACTATGTTCCTTGAGGCTAATTGCTTATCAAAACTATCTTCTCGGGTGTCCCTAAAGATGATGCCCATATGTATACACACTATGCAACAAGCTTGTCTGCTATGCCTGTGGCACGGACTGGGATGTCTATGGACAAGATGCAGCGGCAGCGCAGACCAAGGGAGTGACGCATTGCAGGTACAAACACACCAATCAGAGAGCGCTATTTCATCCAGCTACGTCTTGCGCCGCATCACAGAGTAGCAGAAAGAATCCATACGCGGTTAAGTAGACCGCCAACGACGAGCTGTTTAATTTCGGATATGCCCATAAAAATCTTCAACGAGCTCGCATTTACACATTACAACATATTATAGTTTTTTCGTGTGATGCGTCAGCTCGGTGGAGTTGTTTTTCATTTATTTGGTAATTGAGGAAAAGGGAAGTCAGCGGAGGGATCTTCAAAATAGGAGGAGTTTTAGGGATAGCCGTTAAAGGCGCGTCCAGTTGCCACTCTCTCAGTGCATTCATAGAGATTGCCAGTCAGTGGGGTGAACCTGTGCATTGGCTTTGGTTTCTTACGGACTTTGTCGTAAACCAGCTGCTGCATCTACGTCGAAATGGTAAGAAAGCCATGATGTATATTTCGCTCATGTGCCGCATCGACGTTTCAGAGACGCCGTACCACGAAAGCAAGTCTTTAGTTTATCGAAATAACCGTGCGCCGTGTATAACGTGATCGCAGGCTGAGCTGAAGCCACCGTTAACCGTAGCTAACGCCGCGCTGTGGCACCGCAGGGGCTCGGCGAGAAGTGACGGGCTTGTCAGTTGGTATTGTTAGGTAATGCTAGCTCGCCAGCCAGACAAAGCTAACGTTAGCTACCATGGCTAAAAAAAAAAAAAGCTGTATTTTTACATGAATGCGTTGGTCAAACGTTAATTTCCTCAGCTCAGTTCAACTTGAGACAGTCGCTGTTTTAGGATCTTAAAAATGACATTTCAACAGCAATCTTGCTAGCTAGTTTAGCTAGGTTAGCTAACTCAGTTGTGTTGCTGGCTTTTACTATTCTGTAACGCCGCTCTAAAGCTCCCGTCAAACCCACTAATTACAAGCCCAACATGCGAGTTGCGGTAACGTGCATTAATTATTTGTCAACCGCTACCCGACTTGAAATGAGGTAATGCTGCTGTGTAAAGTAAGTTGTAATGCAAAGTACCCGCGTTGTCTGCCTCCCCAGTAGCTGGCTAGCTACACAGCCAGATCGGCTAACATTTACCGCCAAAATGTTACCCATTCATTGTGCGTAGCCTGACGTTTGTGTTATTAAATGTGAAGATAATAACATGGGGCGTAGTATGCTGGATGACTATGCTTTAATACAATGGGCAACTGGTGATTTTGTGGATTTGACCCACTCCTTTGACTGTGGGTCCATCTTACATATTTTTTTCTTCCAAGTTGAGTAGCGAGTTCACCAACCAACAGGCGTAGAAATGCTGCTATTTCAGTTGACTACTCATAATTAAGAGCCATAGCTTTATAATAGGGTGTGTTCATGTCATTTTAGTTGGTGGGTGGGCCTAGCTCTGCTCTCCTATGTATAGACTTGGATCGACTGACATTGTATTAACGTCAAAAAGCTAATTTTGGACACTGGGGATATTTTTTTTTAATATCATACATTCTTAATCGCCTCCTTTTCTTCTTTGCAGGCTGATCAGTTGACTGAGGAGCAAATTGCCGGTAAGACATCGCTACATTGAGCAGCCTCTTTTTTTCCCTTCTACCCTGGCAAGTGGCCTGCAGTATGGATCCTCACATCGCTTGCATTGGATTTATACTTTTGCCTTTTAAGGCGTTTTCACGGGACAGCCTACTGGTCATAAAATCAGGAATGAATGAAATGGTTGTTGCTTGCTGGCTCTCTAGCCCACAAGGACTCCCTCATGGAAACCTTTTTTGCATTTTCATGGTTACCGGCGTCATAAATTATGTAATCTGGGGAGGCTGTGTGTTCTAGTGAGGTTTTGTAGCCACCTTTTTACATCCTGTGCATGATGTGCCCTTTGCTCTGGGTGTGTTCTTCGCCAAATGGAAAGTGCCAAGTTCAAAGAAGGAAAGCCCAGTAGCAAGCAGCATGCACTATATGTATCTGTATGATGAGATGGAGCATAGTTATCATGCAAAGGGGGAAATGTCAGCACTGATCAGAGCCTAGTTTGTGATTGAAGCTATTTGCAATTATGTGCGGTGGTCAGGCATGAAATTTGGCGCTGTTGAAGTGGTTTGTTTGATCATATCTCACTCCTGACAGCTGCTTCAGTTCATTTTTTTTATTCAGCATAGGCCTCAGGTTTCAAAATATGCTGATTTCTGTTTCTGTATTTTCATAGCATCAGCTTTCAGTGGGTAAACTCTTGCTTGGTGGTTTGCTGACATGTCCATTTCAAAGTGTCAATTTGTATATACAGCAGAAACATACAGTTTACAATCTTGTGCATATTGACTTTGTAATTGAACACTAAGTGCAATAAGTGTATGTGTGTGGGTCTTTTAATGGCCCGTAACAGAGGGATAGGATTTCCTGATTTCCCACAGAGACAGTAGGTAGCTATTTATCATAAGCATTTCCTCATAGCATAAAAGGTGTTGTCCCTGACGTTTGACCCTGGAAACGGCAGGGCAGGTTGTGCTGCTGATGATGCTGACAAGCTGCTGCATGCCACTACACATTGCCCATTGGCCTCGTCACACTTGATGAGTGTCTCATCCCCCGCCTACCCCCCCATCTCTACCAAGCCCACACAGACTGTTATTCACTGCTGATGTAGACTGACTTTGTCCTGCTGCTTGCTCTCATGGTTGCTGTTGCCGTTTAGCCAGAAATGACTGCAGTGGGAACTCAAAACAGAATGCCTCATCAGCCCACTGTGGCTTGTTTGTAACTGCAACACGACTGATGTAACACCCTTGTCGGTCATGGGCTAATTCAGGGTTTGGGTCGGTGTAAATGGCAGATGTCAGGCTAAGATGAAGTGAGGTTGATGCAAGTTAGACGAATTTATTTTTTTTTGACATATCTTGTAGTTACCATCTTTTATTTTTAACATATTTGTCTGCAGTGTACCTGTAGTAAATTTTTAGTTGATTGGCTTCTTGGTCTGTTTAGCTGTGTCATTCCTGCCTTTCTAAAGAAGCTCCCCATCTCCACTTTTTTCCCCTGTAACCAGAGTTCAAGGAGGCATTTTCACTTTTTGATAAGGATGGCGATGGCACCATTACCACCAAAGAACTGGGCACTGTGATGCGCTCTCTGGGCCAAAACCCCACAGAGGCAGAGCTGCAGGACATGATAAATGAAGTGGATGCCGATGGTGAGCCCTCACCTTGACACATCTCTGTGCACACCAAAAATTGTATCTTGATAGATGTCAGTGTATGGAAATCCCTCATCACCTTTGTTTGTGTCCTCCAGGAAATGGAACGATAGACTTCCCAGAGTTCTTGACCATGATGGCCCGCAAGATGAAGGATACGGACAGCGAGGAGGAGATCAGAGAAGCATTCCGTGTCTTTGACAAGGTAAAAGCTCCTGTCTGGCCTCCCACACACACTCAAGTAAACTCTTTCAAAAAAAGAATGGTGACTAATTCATGTAATTTCAGGATGGCAATGGGTACATCAGTGCTGCTGAGCTGCGCCATGTGATGACAAACCTGGGGGAGAAGCTGACTGATGAGGAGGTTGATGAGATGATCAGAGAAGCAGACATTGATGGGGATGGACAGGTCAACTATGAAGGTTGGTGTAATTTCTTTATTCATTTGAGTCACTCTTTTGATGCAGATGGCGCCGCAACGTGAATTTTAATTTTTTTTTCCCCCCTTCTTCCTGCAGAGTTCGTACAAATGATGACGGCGAAGTGAAGGCCTTGTACAGATTTCTTATATAAATAATTTGCCTTTTTTCTTTGTGTAATTTATCTGTAAAATCTTAATAGCCCCTCCTTCGTCCCCGCCCCCTCTGCTGTCCAAAGGAACTGCATGTAAACTGCATAGGCTCTTGTCCCCATGTCCCTTTTCTTTTGCTGTCATGGTGTTTTGGAGTGACGGAGCGGTCATACAACCAGATGCCCGTGGAGGCCCCTGTGGGCCGGAGAACTTCGAATCTTCCTTTCTTGTGGGCTCGGGCCCCTCCACGCATGGCGACATTGGAAACCTGTCAGCTGGTTGTCACTTGGCAACGTTGTTGACATGGAAACAATGTAGAGGAGTTAACTCTGCATGGACTAGTACGGACAAAGTATATATGGAAAATCTCTCAGCATTGCACTACTGCAAAAAAATGACACGGGTGTATCTCCTAGGTACTCGTACAAACTCTTTTTGTATCTGCTGTTCTATATACCAGAAAACGACTAATCTTATGCTTTTTAATGTTTTACTCACGACTTTTACTTTTCTTTACTTTTTTTTATGGCCTCTGGTCATGCCTCAAATAATCCATTCCAAGTTGTATATTTTTGTTTTCCAATAAAATTTACAATCTACCCAGATTTGAAAATTGTCTTGTTTTCTCAGTTAGAATGGATCCTTGAGTTTGTATACGCTGTAATAATTCCCATTTTTGTATTAAGGGCAGGATGCTCCTTTTTTGATATAGGATCTTATTTTCTTTTGTTGCTTAGAATACATATGAAACGATGTTTACCATTTATTTTAAAAGTGTCCCCTGTTAATGCCCCCGAAGCACTGAGAGGAGCATCAGCCAATGCCTCTTAATGTTCAGATAAGTTCAGATCAAATCTGTATTGTCATTAAAATAATTTAAAGCACTGAGTGGGATCAAAGGCTTCTATTTTGAAGTGCACACAATGGTACTCAACATTAGATTAGCCATGTACTGTCCAGCCCCCTACTGACTAGATAGGCGTGTGTGTTGTCTGCTACTGTTGGCACAGCACCAGGTAGAAGCTGACTGCCTCATGTCTTACTTGGCATTTGCCCCCAATCACGAGGTGCAGGTGATATGAGCGTACATCAGAAACCGTGATGTAAATAGAGTTGTACCTGTTTTGTTTAATTTCTGAATATTGAGTTTGTTACAGTAGCTTGCAGAGATACTAAGTTTGTTATTTTGATGAATGACAAAATAAAGCTCTATTGTGGACCTCTGCCCTGCCTTGTGTGATTATTATTTTGGTACATTATTTTTTTTTGTACATAACGGATACACAACCCCTTGCTGATACCTTTTGTAGATTTGTTTGGTTTTCAAGGTTGAAAAGGCACGAGCAAACCTGTTTTTTGAGGATTTTGATCAGATTTTCCCATATTTAAACTTTAGTGTGATGATATTCAGTCGTGCCTAGGGAGCAGTAAAAGCTGAGGTTGTTTTGAAGCTTGGCCAGTCATGCAAATTCAATAGTCCCCATGGATGCATATTTAAACATTTTGAGCGTTGAGGGGGGAAAAAAAGGCCTTGCAGCAATATAGTACCAGCCATATGCTATTATTTCATTTAAAGGGGTTGTTTAGTGAAAGTACGTTTGATTTGATTTTCCTTAATCTTGTTACATCATGCTCACAGTCAAAGGAGTGGGTCATCCTCCTTCGCACGGTGCACATGCACTGCGACTGGGTTCAGCCTCCAGGGTCAGCGTGAAAGTGAAGCCTGTCTCTCACCCACAGCAGTTTGTGTGGATCAGTGGCACCCATCCTGTCAAAACTAGTTAACACTAAGCATTTTTTTTTTCAGAGGTGGCAAAAGTGCACACATTCTTCATTCAACTAGAAGTACAGATACTTGTGTGCAACAACAACAACAAAAAAAAGAAAACTGGTAAAAGTAGAAGTACTGCTGCAACTGTACTCAAGTAAACAGTACAGGCTGTAAAACATTTTAGCGTTCAAAAATTCAAAATATTTCTACAGCCCCTTTTTCCATGAGGCAACTGTTAATTTTTAATGAGTTAATAGCATAAGTGCAAAGCAAACTGAACCTCACTTCACATTAATGCAATTTGAAGACAATTAGCTCTCCACTGTCACAGACATCACAATAACTAGGCGCCATTTCTCCGCAGTGGAGTCGCCCTCACCAGTGTTGCCAGATCTTGCAAGAAAAACAACCAACCAGGTCTATCAAAGAAAAGAAAAGAAGAAAAATTGATTTGGCTCTGCAACAAGGAAAAATAAGAGTAAAAAGCCCTAAGTAAATGACCCACCACAATGTGCAAGACAGAGGCCACTTGTTCAATTTATACATGAAAATATATGGATTTATTATGGATTTTGGATTTTAAAATTTTCTGTTTAACTCTAGAGGAGTCGGACAGACCAACTAGCCAACAGCAAAAGCAAAGAATGAATAAATGAATGAATGAAAATCAAAGTTAAGATGCTGCATGTAAGGAACTGGCCGAGTCATTTTATCAGTGAATGCAAAAATCACATTACAAGGACTGTGCTCATACTGCAGGCCTTTAACTGGCAGTGCTGGAGAAGTTACTCAAAAAAAGGAAATAGGTGAAGTTACTGTCTAGAAATAGTAATCACATTCCTTTATTACTCTCTCTAAAAGGTAATAACATCAGGCCTACTTGTTATTTTACTTTTGCACTACAAGACACCAAATCGTATGAGTACTCATCAGTTTTGCATATTACATCATATGAAATAAGAGCTTATATCTGATCCTGGATGAGCACTCACGGAAACAGATTATTGTCACAGCTGATCTTTCTTGATCAACAGCTTTCTCACTGTTCCCCAGTTCCTCGTCATCGTCCTGCAACATGTTTTTCTGGTTATAATATATCATAAATATCTTCTTTTTACATTGCCTTGTTAACCCCTTACCTTCAAATTTACTAACTTTATTTATCAGTTGGGTTCAATTTGACCCCAGTAATTTAAACCTCCAGAAAGTGATAATAAAAAAATGGTTACCCAAGTACTTTATGTCTTGCTGACCTAAATAGCCCTTTAAATAATACATAACCTCCCCCACTCACTCATCCCCAATTATACATCAAAGTTGTTGTGGGAATCGTCTTTTGCCATATGAACTGGCTGGGTCTCACACTGCTGCAGGTGTGGTCATGTCCGGTGAAGGCACTAAAGTTTTATAAATGTCATGTTATAGGTCCTCAGTGTCATCCACAACAAAACAAATACGTGTAAAATGTTGATATTTCTTGTATGTTTTATACAGCTAAAAAAAAGTCTGGGGTCAAATAGACTCCAGAGAAACACCGATACATATAGATGTGTCCGGGACATTGAAAACATATGTTTATATGTTTATGTTTACCCACTTGTCCCCATTAAATTAGGAAAAGTCATGAAAAAAAATGTTCATCATGTGTTTCGAGACGTTAAACATTGAATGGAGGCAAATTGACCCCCAAGATAAGGGGAGGCTTTAATTAATGGCAACAACCTTCCTGCGTTCGCTTTGCAAAGCACAAGAAAGCGATGCTATTTTTACCTAACATGCTTAGCTTTTCACTGTTTTATTGCAGCTTTTTATCAGATCGCATTTCTTTCGGTTGCGTTTTAGCTGCACATGCGCACCAGCGATTGGGCGGGAGGTACGGATCAGGTCGAGACACAATGAGCCGTCCTAATAAGACGAGTGTGCAGCAGGTACCGTGATGCAAGGGGAGGTGTGCGTGTGTGTGTGTGTGTGTGTTTGTGAGTCCTCGTGCACTCTCAGGTCACATGGGACTTTTCTAAAGCAGAGTAAACATGAATTCCTGGCTCCCTCGGATCATATGTTCCCTGTAGCCTAGCAACCGGGCTGAATGTGGAGCTTTTTTTGTCCCCGCAGAGCCAGATTTTAGCTTCAGATGATGGTCTTATTCTGAAATACTGCTGTGCTGACTGTGTGTGCTCACAAGTGTGTATGAGTGCATGCGTGTGTGTGTTTGTGTGTGTGTATGTGTGTGTGTGTGCGTGTGCCTCGGTGCATCACGCTCGCCAACCTTCTGAGATGACTAATCTGCCACAAGAGGTGAGATACTCCAAACACAGACAAGTGGGTGAGTTTGAAAGAGTTACTTAAGGTAAAGGGCTTTCAACTCGTAGGCCTCCCAAACTTTTTCATCCACCCTAAAAAGCACGGAGGCATGTTAGTGCACGGATTTTAACCCAAGAAACACCACCTGAGTCGATTTATTTGCCATTCCAGACAGAGTGACACGGCTGTGAGGTGAGATGAGGTGATAACAGGACGCAGATGAACCTGTTATGATCAAAACAGTCTCTCGTTTTCAGTTATTTCTCCTTTGTTCTCCTAAAGAGTCAAAGAAATACAAAATGAAACTGTTCCTGATCTTGCTGGCTGTCCTGGGACCCCGTGAAGGTCTCCCAGGTTCACCCCCGACTTCAATTTCGGGAACACAAACAGCTGAGGCGTGTCCGCCGTTTTGGGACAAATGAGACATGAATTGTTTTATCATTCGACCTGCCGCTAAATGCAATTTCTGAACTGCATCACCGTGATCTGCACCATAATATCACTCCACAAACAAACACGAGAGAGGAGAAATTGCTTATTTATAAACACAAAGTAGCTATCTTGCAGTATTTATGCACCTAGGTACTGGCTTCCCATTGTGTCCTCCTCTCAGTCAAACTGGCCCACGAGTCTAAATTTAGCCCTCCGCCCAGCCCAGCTTGCTGAAAAATTGATTGATAGCGGAGTCGCTACTATAGTAACAGCCGCAGTTTAGTGATGGTCAGGTGTCACCGGATCTCAAGTCAACCACAGCTGGTACAGAGCAGAACATGGCCACATGGAAAAACAAAGGCAGCCCTGGAGTCAGTGATACGTCCAGAGGAGGAGTGCGTAAGGTAAGGATCGATGAAGCCAGCTCATAACCCCGTGTGGTTAATGCGAGCAAACAGATGCATCGATTCAAGCAAAAATAAAATACTCAAGCGTTATCTTCTTGTTATCTGCAGGCCCATAAGCAGGCAGACCTGAGCGGCCGAGGGAGCTGGTGGCTGGCAACACTCCGAGTAGGTTTCTGTTCGGCTTTGCCGCTGCTTTAAGGCATTTTTTTATGTTTGGTTCTTGGAAGGTAAACTGCACAGCTGCCATTAGTGGCCTCATTTCAAGATTTGTGGTTTTTGATTGGTGAATAGGAAAATTGCCGTTAGCCCATGTTTGATAGGCATACGACGATACAATTCACTGTTCAGTACAGGCTTCACAGTTTGATTCAACCACGATACAGTGAAGCAAATAAAAGTTAAATGTAATTTTCTTTCTTTATTATATTACATATCATTACTTTTTTGCAAATATTATATTAATTATTAATTTTTTTTTTTTTTTTTTAATAAATTATTTTGGCCA
>OMLB01064114.1:0-15749 GCA_900302555.1 Myripristis jacobus | reverse complement strand
ACAAATTATCTTTGCCATGTTTTTGAATGAAATGAACCTCCTGGAAGCCCCTCAAGGACCCTTGGGGTTATCTGGACCCCACTTTGAGAACCACTGTATTTGTCCATCAATAATGTATAGCTATAGTAGCAATAAGATCCATTGCCTCCATATAGGTTCTTAATGGTTATATGTCTTTCTCATATCTCCCATCTCTCTCCAGTGTATTGTGTATGCGTAAAATGATTGAGTGCAGCCCTGCAGTTCAATATTTATGCCTAAGTCTCAAAGTCCACTGATGAGCTTGTCCTACTGAACCTAAAACTATATTTTTTTTGGCCATGTTGGCTTACAAGGATCACCAGTGATACCACAATTAGATGGCTGAACACTGACAGAACAAAATGTGAATATTCCACTGAACAAATGTCATTCTTTAATATACCTCTGACGTCATGCTAATCATAAGGACAAGAAACGTTGGTTATATACGGAGAGAAATTCAACAACATTTGTGAATTACCTGTACCTGCTTGTTGACCTTAACAACAATCCAATCCACTCCCAGTTTTGAAACACTACAATTAGACTCAGGCTTCAAAAACTGTACAGCTTCTAATGGATTCAAACAACATTAAGTCATTTGAATTTGGTGTCCTGGACGCTGATTTTTTTTTCTTTTTCTAGGAAACGACAAATTAGACAATTTCTTAGTAAACACGAGGAGAATTACAGCTAGGAATCGCCGTTGAGGACATCTGCTCTGAATCTCATTGAATAACTTGTCCTAATGGTTGGAGAGAAGTTAAATGGAGGCTGGTGGTGAGATATTTTAGACCACCGCTCATAACAGGGGCGACTGGGTCATCATCATCCAGCAGCTACTGGAGGAACTGCAGGGGGACGGTGTCCAACTTTATCCACACTTTTTAATAATGCAATAAAACTTAGGCAATTCTGGGATGAGATCTTAATTCTACAGCATTTTCAAAATACAAATCCCACAAGAACCACTGGTAGTTTTACTAGAAACTATCCTCGAATGAATTAAAAGCAGAAGTCACTCATAATTTTTTTTCGGATTGTCCTAATGGCAGCCATTAAAGAGAAGGTAAACTGCCTGTAAACTGGTTAAAACCCACCATTCCAGTCTCAGCTCGAGTGCTGGCAGCCGCTACGCAATGTGGAAGAAATCACACTTAACTTGAGGTTTCAGAGGAAGACATTTCTGGGAAAGTGGAGCCCTGCTGTGCTAGTTCATTTATGAGGAGGATGACCCCCCTTTCTTTCCTTTTCTTTCTTTTTATGTATGTCTATTATTTGTATGTATGTATGTGCATGTTTATATATTTTTATGTTCCTTTCTCTTGTTTCTATTCTTTTTCATGCATATAGACATTATATATTTCAAATCTCTGTCTATGTGTGAGCTGATTATGACTATCAATGTCATTTTGATGTTGATTATGAGATTATGGGAAATAACGCCATAGCCCCACAATCTCCTCCAGTCTCGCGTTTTGATTGGCTGAGAGCCGTCCTGATGAGTGCCAGAATCTCCCATTACTGGCACTGGGACCACCTTGTTTACCTCTGATACTGTACCTGTAAGTAACAACAATACCAGCAGCAACACTGTAGAGGGAACCATTTTTATTTGTGGAATATATTCTCAGCGGTTGATCATAAAAAAATCAATAATAAATTAATGATGAAACTGTGTTAAAATCGTAATTGGCTTTACTGTGCGGTATTGTCCCTGACCAGCGCAGCACTTCATTTTGTGTATTGTTGTTTATTAACATCCCATTTAATGTGATGATTTTGTCACAATAATTCATGATGTTATGTTCAAAATGGATTTTTACCACACCACACTGATGTTTCATAGCTCTCTGCTGGAATCACCCTGGCTGCATTTAGCTCTTGAAGAGAACGGGGCAGCGGTGATGCAGCGTGGTGATAATTTAGGACAGAGTGTTCGTCCCGACACCGATGAGGTCACACGTTCCCTCAGGCCTCTGTCTTCTTATTTCTTCCAGGACACGCCCGTCCCAGGTCACTACCGCATCCAGGACTTCACCGAGGAGGCCGAGCTGAACCCGGTGAAGAAGACTTATAGTTTTAAAAGCCCGGGCAGGAGCGTCCCGGTTTGGGGCACGCGTAAAGGGGATCTGCTTCTACCCGGGGCGTACGACTACCCCGACTCCACCCGGGAGGTCCTGAAGCGCCGGGCCTCCTACTCCTTTAAAACCTGCCCCTGTCCCGACATTGTCACCCTGGGCGTCAGAGACAAGGTGGGTTTGGTTTAGCTGTGACCTTTAACCCCCTTCCTGGCATATACAGACCTCTGTCCCATACCAGGACCCTATAGAGACCTGTAATGCAATAAAACTAAATGTAATGAAGCCCATAACGTAAAGCCAATAATGCAATAAAATCTTGAAACCATAATTCTTGTTATTGGCAAAATTATATTAACCATTATGGCTCTCTGACGTCAGCCGAGATTAAATGGATGATGTTTTGTCAACAGTGAGAGAAACCCTCTCTCAGTAAAGAGGAAATGAGCAGTTGTGTCTTTACTTTAAAATAATACAGTGGATATCATGTTACTTATTCAAGATATGAACGCTTTGAACATGTAAAAAGACATTTAAAGAAACTTCAGAGGGTTGCTGCATCATTGGTTGATGATATTAGATTATCCAGCCAAAAAATACGTGTCAGCACTGTACTAACAAGTCAATAATGTAATGAATTATTACATTAATGACAAAAATGCTGCTACTATTGCAAGAGTTTACTAGATCATTGGGTTTTATTATGATGTGGGGTGTATCACATTACATTTTATTACATTATAGGCAGTTATTACATTATGGGCCTCCACACCACTTGGACTTTAGTGTCTTGTTAAGAAACAAAAGGGTGTAATTAGTGTAGGCATTGTTCATTCACTGTTGTTGTTTAGGCAGTGTATTTGACAGGGCGGTGGCATGTTTCATCACAGTGCTGCACTGTCTTGCTGTAGAAGCTGCTGTTAAAATTTTAAAAAAGTACCTGCTGTGGACTATCTGAATACAGAAAGCACCAGAAACAGAGGCATGTTGTTGACAGAGCAACACAGCAGACAAAACGATCCCGTGGTAGCACCTCCGTATCCTCAAACACTGATTTATCTTCACTTTATTCCCTTTATGCCAGGATGTAAACACTTCGCCATGCGACTACAATGTGACAGCAAAACCAGTGGAGAAGATTCCCTGCAAGTAAAGCCCTCGACAAACAGCCTCGCTTTAACTCCCTGCCTCCCTCTGATCAGCCCGCCGAATCGCAGCCGAGCACAAGTCCCATGAATCATCCCTTGATCACCGAATCGCTCTCTTTCCCTCTCTAATCTCCTCACAGCACAACGATAGCAGAGCAATCACCAACCTGCTCTCTCATTTTCTCTACCTCTGATCATGCGTGGCCTTCTTCCTTTCTTCTCTCGCTCCTTCCCCCTCACTGTTTTCTCCTCTCTCCTCTCTCTTTCTGACAGGCCGCTTCTCTGCTCTCTCTCTCTCTCTCTCTCACACTCTCTCTCTGTCTCTCTCTCCTCTGCTTGCAGGCATGTGATGTTTCGGTCGGCTGTGAAACGTATCAGCTTTCTGCCTGTAAGTATCTAGTCACCACCGCTGGTTATTAGGACCAATCTTTCCACTGCTTACAAAAAGGGGCTCATTTACAAATGACTTTCAATAGGTTTTTGTTGCACCTCACCCCATGACCCAACACTGTGACCTAATCTGCGGCGGTGTGTGCTGTACACAACAAAGTTAGTTATGACAACCATAAGGGTCAAAGAAAAACGATACCAGAGGTTATCTGATTATATCATTCGCCTCATTTGAGCGCCTGTTATGGCACTGTACTGGCTGGCAGGTCAGGTTTGGTTCATATTGCACAGTGTTGCAGCCTCACCAGTGTGGTAGCTGATGGATATTTGAGCCGTGCTGGCAGCTGCCGGGTGTTGACAGAGAAGGAAAGGTGCTAAGAAATCCCGAGGGTGTTATTACTGCAGAGTTGGGAGCAGTTTTCTGCTTTTAGTGGTGTCACGGCGACTCTAAGACAAGTTTACTGTGAAAGGTTAAGCAGCTAAACAAATCCCGTGAGCGGCGGTTTCTGTGGGCCGCAGCCCCTTCCAGACAGCTGATGGAGACGGACAGGTTGGACAGATATTACTGGGTCAAAGGTGAGCCGTCTTAATGGTTTACACTGGGAGAAGTAGGTCTGTCCAAATACGTCTGTGAAAAGGAAAGGAAGAATCCCAATTTGTCCCAAGATGAGACGAGAACATGCAACTGATTTCCGCGCATACAAAGAGAAACTTCCAGTGAGCTGAGGATGTTTAAGAAAACAACAGCAACAACAACAAAAACAATGTATATTCTCTTATTCTGATTCGACTTAATTTTTCCATCCCGGGGCCAATGTGTGTCCTAGATTTGTGATATGTTTGTGCAAAATCTGCTGCACGTGCTGCTCGGAAGGACAAATCCTGCCTTGAGATTCAAGCCCGGCTGAATTAGAGTAATAATCCACATCGTTTTCATGTAAATAGACGTCCCATTCTCCAGTGCTCTTCTGTGGTGTTTTGGAATAAACAGAAGAAGAAGAGGAGCTGGCTTGGTAGGATTAGAAGTGCTAGCCACCATGGCGGTGCAGACAAAGAGCGCCGCCTTCACAAACACAAACTGTCCAGTGGAAATGAAAGGAGAGCGACCTCACAGCCCCGCCCACACCGTTTGATTGACAGGTAACCTCTGGAGAGCGTGGTGCAGAAACAGCACAGCAGTGAAAACTTAACACCAAGGAATAAACAAGAAATAAAACAAGAATTACTGAGGATCTGGCTGAGTATTTAATTATCCGGTGTTGAGTAATAATTCAGTTAACGCTAAAAGTAAAATTCCCAATGTGGGGAAAAACGATGAGGATGATATTTCACCCACGTCACAACTCTGTAATGATACTGTGTTAGAAATTATGATCAAACCGGGTCTGTGATGGTTTTATGACTCAGACTTCTGGTTTCCTCCTTCAAATGAAGAGTGAATCAGCAAAGGAGGAAGTGTCTTGCCGCTTTGTTATGAAATCATTAATTTATAAGATCACGATTTGTGTGAACTTGGTGTGAGATCAGGGATATTGTGATGCATGTTTTGGCTCCACGATTCACATGGTGACTTTTTTTTTAATTGCAGTATATTGTGTCGTGATATATTATTAGGGCTACTTCTAATGTCATTTTCTATCACTGTTGTTTCAGATTTACAAACTATGAGTTACAGTCTTGGTTCCACAGCCAGTTGATTCACAGGAAGTATTGAAAAAGTGTGTGTGTGTGTGTGTGTGTGTGTGTGTTGGCAGGGGGGCGGGGGGCTGCTGGCTGCACTGAGGCCTGCTGAAACCCATACTTAACAAAAGGTCACAGTTAAAAGGTTTCACAGACATTTGCAGCATGTGCCAGTTATCCACGCCACAGTGGGAGAACGCTGCTAGCGTGTTAGCAGAAAGTAGGCCAGGTGCCTTGGCTCAAACACACACATACACACACGCACACATGCGCGTGCACACACACACACACACGAGAAGTACCATCATGGCAGGCAGAGCCACTCGTAAGAGAGTTTGAGTCCCCCATGTCCCCTCCACCGGCTCCTGTGAAATACACCTGCATTAGCACCTCTGGGTGCAGCAGGCGGGCCCGCGGGTCCACCGAGCAGCCAGCAGGGGATCAAGTGAACGGGCTACTGGGATCAAATGGCCTGTAATGGCAGCACCCGCGCATCCAAGGGGCAGAAGACAGGAAAAGAGACCTCGCTGTCTTTCTGTCTGTCTGTAAGAATCAGAGAGTGTGTGAAATTGAAAAAGGCTGGTCCTCCGTTCAGGGACACGGAGACAGTTTAATGTCTGAGGACAAGATGGGGGGCTGAGGGGAGGGGTGGTGGTGGGGCGTGATGCTATTTCTGCATGGCATGCCGCTGGTGATGACCAGTATGTGTGTTAGTGGGTAGGAGTAAAGGAGAAGTGAAAGGCAAGAAGAGGGAGAGACAGAAATGGACTGTTCTTTAATGAAACACATCGAGGGTGAAATCTTCAACACAACCAGAGACAGACTGGAAAAGCCCGAGTGTCATAATGCCGGGGATCAATAATACGCCACAGGTCTGAAACCTTGAGTCTGACAGAATTCTGGGTTTTTGGTATGACGGCCGGCGTATCGGTGTGGTGTAACGAAATGTTTCCATGTGCTCAGGATGAAGTGAATCTCTCATTTTGGTCTAAAAATGTTAGAGGACATGATGTACCGCAGGTCAGTGTGACACTGGCCTACATACTGAGGCTCTGTTCGCACCAAGCATGTTTGGAGCAGTTTATTCAAACTGAGGAGTGTTTACATTCAGTTAACTTCATTTTGCCAAGTTAAAGCAAAGCCTTTTGAACTCAGCTGGTGTCAAACAGTCACACTGAGCTGCTCTCCTGAGAGAAGTGTGGTGCGAGGACACAGTCCGCCAACAAATAACCAGCAACAGGAAATAACCCCAAAATGCAAAAGTTTTGTAGGCAAAAGGAGATGCTGCTTTTCAGCTTCATGTGCTCTAGCTCTGAAGCAGTGTGAATGATCAACGTTAACTTTGAAAGATTTGTGCTTTTAAATGAATACTCCAACATTTCTGGCCATTTTTCCGACTTCCCCAGACTGAGACAAGATGTTCAACACCAGTTTCACCTCTGGACGTATGGGTATGCATTTTGTGTTAGCTTAGCATAAAGACTTGAAGTCAGTAGGAGTCATTAGCCTGGTTCCATAAAAGTGAAAAAATAAACCTTACAGCAACTCTGAAGCTGTCTTATTTACACTAGTTTATGATGTATATATGAAATACACGTCTGGTATTAAAAAAAATTGCTGAACACATTTTTCTTTCCACCTCAACAACTCATTTTTTTAGAATAATAAAAATATATTTTTTTAAAATAAGTTTGGCAATGGTATTTTACATTGTCTCAAACAGTGCATAAGTGTGGGCTAGGCTAATAAGCTACATATAATATAATATAATAATATAATATAATATAACTGCTATGAGAACCAGTGAGGTCAAATTACATCGTCATCTTCAGCTAAAGTTACAGGGATTTGTATAGAAATTCACTCTCCACACTGCTAAAAATCCACTGCTCTAATGCAGAATAACAGATTACTAAAACTTTTTATGTCGTCTGACTTTTGTTGAGCTCCTGTTGGTTTGCACTGGGACACTGTGACTTTAATCAATCAATACAAAAATGGCACAAAGTAATCCAGTTTTCCAGCAGGTGCAGTGGCACCTTTAAGGTAGTCTTGGTCTAAATAAAATCCAGTTTGAAAGCATCAATAAATCAATCAAAATGTTTTTTTCTCTCTCTGAGCCCAGAGGGAGGGGCCGGCTCCGTGCCACTACAGCCCGCAGCCGCCGCCGTCTGAAGGCATCACTTCCTGCTTCAGGTCCACGCTGCCGCGGCTCCACTGGGCACGCTCAGTGAGTCACACACTTCACCATGAAATCACAAGAAAACCTGATCCCTTCAAGCAAATACTACACATAAGGAGTAATACATGAAACTGAATGAAAAATCAAGAAAAAATGAGTACAATATGAACAATTATGAAAAAATATATGCAATAACAGTATAAATCAAAATGTAGAAATATGTCTAATATAATTTGTTATACATTATAGTGAATAATGCATAACAAGAATGTAGGAGATTACAAAAATGAGTTAAAAATAAAGGTAGAAAATGTGTACCCAACTAACATGTACAGTATCTCTGTATGGATCTGTACACTACTATTCATATATTGTGTATTGTGGTGTATTGTGTGTGTGTGTTTGTGTGTGTGTGTGTGCCCACAGACGACCCCAGGACCAGGCGCTTACGGGCCTTCCTGGACGCTGGATGATGGCCTGCGCCCCGAGGACGTGTCGGGCCCGTCCTACAGCCTCTTCTTCCCCGACATTCTCTAGGGCGAACCCCGTTTCCCATAATCCCCTGCTCCCACGACCCCCCGACCTCCGTTACACACCTTCACCCTGTCTTGTTTACAGAGTAAAATCTTGGACGCGCCGAAGAAAACCAAACTCTGGTCTTTTATTACTTTTGTTTGTGTCTCAGCGAGGGATTTTCGTGGTGCGTCAACAGAATAATAAGCTGCATTCGTTTTGCTGAAATTGCTTTAGTGATGCCGGCCGGGGAGGGAGAACGATCTTATCTGCAGCACAGGGCACTTCATTCCACTTAGCTACTTGTTCCCAGTGTTGCTCGCTCTCTCCTGTCTCCCTCTGCCTTCATATCTCCCTCTCTCTCTCTCTCTCTCTCTCTCTCTCTCTGCCTTCCTACTATCTCTGCCCTGCGATGCACTCAGGAGGAGGAATGCTGCTCAGCCATGCGTCACATGCACACAGCTTAGTGTGGCATGCTGCACACTCAGATAACACATTCGGCATTAGGGGCCAAGGCAGTGGCACACAATAAAACAGCTATTCTTATCGCTACCTACACCGCATACTCTCTCTTCCTTTTCTTTCGATGAACAAAACAAACACGGCCAATAATGTCGGGACACGGAGAACGGCGGCGATAGGGATCGGCTCTGCTAGGAGAGTAATGGCGGTGTAGATTACGGCAGAGAGGGAAAAAGGTCAAAAAAAAAAAAAAGTAAATAAATTAATAAATAAACACCTTTCACATTTGTTATTGGTATGATACTGGATGACTTTTTTTATCGTTTAGTCCCTCAGTTGAGGGTTTTGCTGAACATGCACACACTGCACACCCAAACTTTAAAACATCTACCATAAAAATAGAAAGCCTCCTCCGACTTTTAGTTTCAGTTCAGTTTTGGTTGAAGAACATGGACACTTTTCACCCAGAGATACCCATGACATGGCGTCACCAACAAAACTTTCGCTATAGTGACATAAAAATCTGACTCATCAGTGAAGCTTTCGCAACACATGGAATTTATTTTGAACCACCAGTGTATTATTCAAGATGATGTAACCATTTGCTACAAGAACGTGAAATTATCATATTGCGCTTCTGCAGAACCTGTAACCCTTGTTTCAGTTTTGTTTTTACGAAATTTAGGAAAATCCTGAATTCCTGTTTATGCGCTGTACACTTCCCATAATTCAAAGACAAATTCCAACAATCAGAGACACATAATCAAGCCAGAAACTAAAAAACAGCCCCAACAATATACCATAAAACACTGTATCTATGAATGACAAATCACAAATCATCATACTCATCAAAGATAAAAAATCAGCTAAGATGCAGGGTGTAAAAAAGTAAAGCTTTAGGGGACATGTGGGCTTGTAAAACAGGTTAAAGCAGCTACCAGGGACCTCCATTATGTGTTGATTTTGGCGGCCTCTGTGGACAAAAGCGGTAGCGCTTCCCAGAATCCCAGCAGATGGCCGCCCACCCAAACTAAGATTCGGCTGCTTGGTAATCGTAATTTTGTTGAGAAAGCTAAAGTTATCAACTTTCCCTAGTCATGCTATGGCTTCACAATAATAATAATAAGCCAGCAGCGAGGTATAGGTCGTCAGTAAGGCCAGTATAAAATGTTACATCATAAAGCCGCTGTATTACAGTAATGTCCCCTGTGACCGTATTCCTCCATGGACTGCATTATATGGATTTACATTATCTTGCTAAGCTGCAAACTGACAGCCAAAGGCATACGGGATCCTCTTTATTTTTCACTCATTCATTTCAGCCTTGACCCCAGTGAAACCAGTTCCTCTGAGCCCGTCTTGGATATGGGAGCTCTGCAACTGGCACGTGCTGGAACGAGATGGAGCGAAGTCTTTGCAGCCGATGGAGACCAACGCAGGAGCCGGGCGTGGAGCAGCATCAGTGCAGGCACACAGCTTGCAGACCCAGTATGCCTCATGGCTGTACGGTTGTCTAGGTGAAGGTGATCCCCGGCTGCACTGTACGGAGAATCAGGGACACGCTCCCAGACGCTCAGGAACACGACACGGGGTTCCTACCTCCCCGGCTGAGGTGAATCATCCAAAAGAAAAAGGACGAGGGTTGAGCCTTCTGCACGTCTCTACGCCCATCCATTACCTTCCACACTGACTTATTTATTACCACTGCTTTGCTGGTTATAATTTATTTATTTATTAGTGTTTGCTGTTACATGCATTCATGCATTCTGCAGGAGTAGAAGAGAAGATCATAATGTCATTGGTTAGCTTTGCAAAATAAAAAAAAAAGTTGTTTCCTCCCAGGCTTAATTGGACGTAGAGCTCACATTCTGTCATTTTTTGTGACACACTTTGTTATTCCGGTGCACTTCTGCAGATACTGATAAAAACCAAGGTATAACAAGCAGACACATCACAAAGTCCAGGTGTCGGGCCAATGCACTGGAATGTTCCTCCAGGCTTTTGATGTTTGGAGCTGTCAAGGTCACCATCGCACCGCAGCTAGATGAGCTTATTGCCTCAAGAGGCGAAAGCGACAGATGTCACACAGCGGAGCGCTGTTCGCTGGAAACTGCAACAATACGGATACTAACACACCAGCCACACTGAGAGCATTTTATGTTTTTGTAAAGTCCCACGCAGGGGGTCCAACAAAAATGTGCCGTTATTCAGATGAAAAGAATAATTTAGCATTGAGGTATTCTCCCTGTGATAAACACACACACACACACACACTGCATCTCAGTTGTCATGCATTGAGGCGATTCTGCAGTGAGTAAATAATATTGTAAAAATACACACACACATATAAGAGTGTGAAATATATATGTGTGTGTGTGTGTGTGTGTGTGTTTGTGTGTGCATACCTCTCCTCGTTGGATGTGTGCTTGTGCTGTCTGTGCTGCTGGGGGTGGAGGTGGTACAGCAGCGAGCGGACCAAGTGTCCCGTGTAAAAAGAAATATTTGGGCACACTGTGGGAGGAAGTCATCCGCTCAGGACTCAAGGACTGACTGCAGATATAAAAAACTACAGCATGTACTCTGTCGTCTTCCTTTGCACCATCATAACTTATCCCTGCCGCCCTCGCCGAGTCACAGCTGCCAGAGGGCCACTGCTGCCTGCCTCTTACATGGTGTAGCACAGTGGCTCTCAACCTGGGGTCCGGGGACCCCCAGGGGTCCATGAGGTGGTTCCCGGCGGTCCCCAGAAAAATGGGAAATATTTTAATTTCTCTATTTTATTTTCACTATTATTTCATTAGCAAGTAGTTAGCCCAATGAGAGACTGTATAAGACTGTACACTCTTCTCTGTTAATCTGTTAATCTGTTAATCTACAGTGTAGACACGTACAGAATAACTTAATCTGATCAGACTACATCTTATCAAACACAGGTACACAGCCTTTTGTGTATGCATTTTGGGGGTCCTGAAACCAAAATGGTTGAGGGGTGGCGTGGCTCAGGATGAGGAGTGTTTGTCTGGTGATCAGAAAGTTCCTGGTTTGATCCCCGGCTCCTCCAGAGAGCATCCAAGTGTCTTTGAGCAAGACACTGAATCCCCTAAGCACTGCTGATGGGCAGCTTGGCACCTCGCATGGCAGCCTCGGCCATCAGCCATGTGTGTGTGTGTGTGTGTGTGGCAAACACTGTAAAGCACTTTGAGTGCTCAGAAGACTAGAAAAGCACTGTCGAAATGCAGTCCATTACATTTAAGTGCTTTAAAGAATTCACAAGAGGAGAAATGTCGGATTTCAATGCATTAGGCTGATAAGTGCTAATGTAACAGATAATGTCACGAATGCATTCTTTGAATTTCAAAATGCTTAATAAAATCGTTTGATCAGTGACTCAAAGTTTCAAGTAAAGTTCATGATGAGACAATTAAAGTTTAACCAAGCAGCAAAGTTTTAGGCTGGATATTGGTTAATAACTAGAATTGATTTTATGAGTGTACTAGCTGAGTTGTTGAGTTTTTATTAACAGTAATCCCAAACCAAATTACAATTTTCATCAAGAATAACAGCACATTTGGTCAGTAAGCCCTCCTGGCCTGTCTCTGTTTGAGCTGTGGGATCCTTGCCTTGGCTAGCTATGTGTTACCCACCGACGTAAATTCGTGTACTGATGTAAAACCATGCATAGCAATGTATTCCTTACATAAAATACCTACCTGGCAAGGAGGAAGAGGGCCAATTCAGGAGCGGTTTTGAATCCTTTCCAGTGATTCTCTCCGTCTCCTGAATGAACAACCAAGGTTTAGTTTGCCCGTGCCATATCACTGTCCCTTTTAGCTTTTTTGTGTGTTCTTCAGTCAATTCATTTCCTTATTTCGTTGCTGATTCTGACCTGGTATCAACCATAAACAAAAGTATAACACTCAAGGAAAAACTCCTCCTGCTTCCTTTGAAAAAGCTAATGTGCTACTCACTGCAAAACCTGGCCCGGCAAAATGTAAAAATAGGCACTTCTGATTTCGTGCTGTAAAATTGTTTTGTCTGACCCGGTGACAGGTATTTATAATAACGATGCAGAAATAGCCAATCTTCTCACTGATGGGCTTGTTTGCTCATGTAGGTCATGTAGAAGCATCAGTGTTAAATATAATTTTGTTTAATGAGCGGTTAAAAACTCCTTGTAGCTGCTTTAAGTACACAGTCTTGCACCTTTGCATTTCGGTATTGTTTCCTGTGAACCCGCTTTTATGAGGCGGTGATTCATCTCGTAGCTGGCTGGATCGCTTTAAGCCTCAAAAACCTTACATTCTGATGACCTTGAATTCCTCTGGGAGAAATGGCTGGTGCAATGTGCTTCTGGAGCCGGGTGGGACTTAGCCGCACCACGTGACTGTTGTGCTGTATTGCAATTAAGAAACAAACCGTGGAGCCGCTGCCTTCACAGTAAATGGGACGCTGACCTTGAGGACACAGTGACAGACCCCTGGGCGATTTGATGGAGCTGCGAGCTCATTTTAAGATTTAACTCTGGGCGCTCGGAGCTTATTTGGACGAAACCGCTCGACCGCTGCAGCTACAAGTCAACACGCTCAGTTCTGAGGACATTTTCAATGCAGCAGCCTTCAGAGAGCTATTCACGTCTAAGAAATATTGGTTAAATTAATGTGATGCTTTATTGAATTTGTGAACAGCAACCCTGGAGCCAGTAGGGATTCAGTGTCTTGCTCAAGGGCGCCTCAACAGCGTATGTTGCGGCTTAATCAAACATGGCTCCTCTAATAGAAGGGTGACATCCCGACTAAGGACACCCAACTTTGTTGCTCTATATCCAACTAAAATGGAAGGACTGTCTGTCCGTGTGTCTGTCCGTCCTTCAATTATCTCGTCTGCTGTTCATCCGGTTGACTTCACGCTTGGTGGGTGCATTCCTGAGGACCCAAGGAAGTGTACTGTCAAGTTGTTGTAAAGTTGTTTGGATGAGTGGCTCTCCAGAAAGACACAAGCAGCAACACCGTAGCGGGCACATTTTGAACGGGCCCGGCACTAATTATTAAAAAATATAGGAAGAACATACTGTAGGACAGATTGGGATTGAGGATAACCCAGATTTATTTCAAGCAGTGATTTTATGACTGATGATAAGTGCTGTGTTGGATCTTCTGCAAACCAGCATTTTGCATTGGTTTGACTCCTCTGCACAGGCTGACATCAGCTCACGGCGTTTCAGATACGACAATTGACAGAAACGTTACCGCCGCACATCCACCCGGCCTCGAATTTAATCCCCACCACTTTGTTTTTCTTCAGCTGCCGACACTCAAGAGGTTCAAGAGGTTCAAGAGCCGGGCTCTTATTCCCCCTGTCATTATTCAGGAGACAAAGGAGCGCTCGCTTCCACCCGGAGAGGAAGACAATCTTATTAACACAGGGCTTTGCACGCGGCCTCTGGAGAGCCGGGCATGTGTGTGTGTACACTGTGTGTGAGGAGGAGCAGAGGGAGACAGGGATGTGTGTGTGTGTGTGTGTGTGTGTGTGTGTGTTTGTGTGTGATGAGCAGCTCCTCTGCCTGTGGTCGAGGCATCAAGCCCCCAGTAATCTCTCTCTCTCTCTCTCTGAACCTTCCTCGCTCCTCATCTCAGTGATCTGCAGAGCGCAGCGCTGATCTCTGACATATGCCTCATACTGACGACTTAACACCCTCCATCTCCCACAGCCGGCCTCGACCACAGGCACGGCCAGGCACCCGCTCTCCCGCTGTCAATCAACCTCTCGCTCACAGACACACAGGCTTGAAGGAATGCACACACACACACGCACACACACACAAACACACAATGCGACGAATGCGCCCGCATGCATGCATGCACTTATGAACCTTTGCTTTCAAAGACAGGCACACACACACACCAGTACACGGATCGGCCAGATGAACACTCATACACAGATTAGTCGACGGTTCTCGTGCACAGATTTTGTGTCGGCGACCAAATCAAAACCGAGAAACTGACTGATGGCATGAGTGATATGTTACATAATCAGTTAATTTATGGTTTTTTTTTGTTTTTTTTTTATGTGAACCATAAATGAACAATGCAAAAGATGGGAAGGACCTTGTGTCATCATTTCTAGAAAAAAATTGCAGATCTCAGTGCTGAAACATTATTGGATTGAACATATTTTTTCTCCTGCAACGTGTGAAATAATGCCCGATCTCAGTGATGTTGCAGCGCGTTTAACTCCCGCTGTCATTCTGTAGAGAGAAAGAAAGATTTTTATCATCTTACAGGCACAGTTTGATGTCAGGCCTATAGTCGTACTTGTAAAACTCTGCAACTCTACAAAACTGTTGTCTGCATCGTGTGTGAGAGGGATCTATTTGCTTTTCCTAATAAACAATGCATGATATGGATATCACATTGCCTGTTATTGAATTTACATAAAGTAACAGAGTTATGCCCACAATATAAATAGCTATCATTAGCTTCACACATGAGGTCCACTGTGGGTAGCAGCTAACTTGTTGAAGACACAGCCAATCATCATCTCACTTCCTATATTCAAAGTCTTTGAAATGACGCGGCTCCTTACCTTTACAGGCTCCTTGTGGCCACCCCACCGCTGCTCCTCCACGTAGTTACAGTTTATACGTTTATTGAACCCACCTCCACCTGCTTAGATCATTGGTTTATTGTTCTTCATGAGGATTATTTATGCTCCCTTATTTTTTATGCATGAGCAGCAGTGATTTATGAAATCAAACGTGCAGCAGCTCACATAAAAGCAGGTCTAGCTGCGTGAGACAAACTTACTGATATGCCTCATAATAAATACATTTTCTATGTCAGAGTTGTCCTGACTGAAATCTATTTTTTTCATTCATTTTCTTTCTTTGGAAATAGCCACTAAAGGGAATCAAGAGAAAAGTCAAAAAGTCAAAGAACATTTTAGATAGATGTGTATGTATGCCATGGAGAGGTCAGAGCAGACCTTGCATCAATTTCACCTCTGAAAGGTAAATTACCAGGAAGGCAGGCAAAGCACGGAGCGCAGCACCGAGCCCTCCATGTTTTCATGTAGTGCTGAAATCTCCTGTGAAGTCCAGTCAGCAGCAGAGTTAGGTGTGATTTAAGACAGGAGTTGTGTCTGCACAGTGGAATTACATCATTTCGAGGTCATGGGAACATCTGGTGTCAGAGTAGGTCGCCGAGGCAGCCCAAACATCAACTCTAGCTTCCTGGAATAGCTTAACGAGATCCGGTGAGCAGTGAGAAACCGCTG
>OMLB01064112.1:42686-53859 GCA_900302555.1 Myripristis jacobus | reverse complement strand
GGAGCTGAGGTGGAGCAAGTGAGCAGTTTTAAGTTCCTGGGAATCAACCTAACAGAGAACCTGACATGGACTGCACATATCTCTGCCCTGGTTAAAAAAGCTCAGAAACGGCTGTATTTCCTAAAGAAACTTAAAAAAAACTTGTCAGCTTCTACAAAGGAGCGATTGAAAGCATCCTGACTGGAAACATCACGAACTGGCATGGAATGTGCACAGCCCAGGACAGGAAGACTCTACAACGAGTAGTCAAAATGGCCCAGAATATCACTGGTGCCCATCTTCCTAGCATCGATGAAATCGGGGAGGCAAGGTGTCTGCGCAAGGCCAGGGGGATCCTGAAGGATGGCACCCACCCCAGCCACAGCCTATTCACCCTGCTGCCGTCTGGAAAAAGATTCAGAAGTATCCGATGCCGTACCACCAGGCTAAGGAGCAGCTTCTTCCCTCAGGCTGTGAGACTCCTGAATGCACCATCTGAACTCCTCCATGCTCAATAATTCTATTTTCTACACAATCAATCAATGAATTAACCAATCAAGAGGGAACCACATTTTAATTTCACTATACAACCTATTGTATAATGACGAATAAATATCCTTGTATCCTTGTATCCTTAAAAAAAGTTTTGACAGAACCCATATTTTGAAAAGAGCACAAATTAAAATAGCAAATGTACAAACATGTTGAAAACTGCCAACTGTATGCTGTGTGTAGTTTGTGTAGTGTTGTCACTCTTGCCTGGGTGGGGAATTGAACCCTGGTCTCCTGCATGGCAGTTCTGAGACACTAACCACTGTACTAGTGGGGGTTGCATACAGCATGAGTGACAGTGGTGCTTGTGAGAGAATCTCCTCAAAGTAATGGTCAAACAAATGCTTTTTGCTCAAAGACAGTAAGTCCAAGCAGAAAATAAAAGGTACCATGAGAAAGGTAAGGCTTTGGCCTTTCAAACTGTGTCAAAATTATGTTCCATCTCCCAAAAATGTCCACACCACAGCAAGTTAAAAAAGTGTGTGTTTCTCCTTCTCTCCGCAGATTTTGGGTTCCAGATATAATGGGAGTCTATGAGGGAGAGAGCTGGCACTCCTGCCTCGTTAAGTGTCAGCATTTAAAAAGTTTAAGCTGCTTTGCTTTTGTACTTCGATTTTTCAAAGCAAAATTATTTTTCCTACTATTTTACAAAGTTTTATGCGTGTGGAGTGAAAATTGCGGCCGGCAGAGCAAGTTAAAGACAAGATTTTTAGACGATTTTCCAGGGCTGCTGCACTCTAGCCATCATGTCTCTCACTCTAGCTCACACAATACACACTCATTCAAAAGTCAGAGGTGGCTCAAAAATAACTCCAAACTCAAACTGTGTTTTCCACCAAACTAAAACAGACATGAAAAATTGAAGATGACACACATAAAGTTGAACTTGTGCTGACCCGTTTAAGCTTTGAATGGAGTCTGTCGGCCAAAGAATGAAGGAGCTGTGAGGCTTTGAAAATGCATGGGTGTCGGCCGGTTCCCCATTATTTTCCAATGAGGGCAAAATCGCGATTTTAAACGTAAATTACGAAAAATCGCAAAGTTTGAAATCGTTGGATTGAGTTCATTATGTCTTCTCTTACTGAGATCTTCTATATGTTTTCTTTTTTCACAGACATATATGGTCTGTCCCTGTAAATCAGCCATCACAGATCACTGCAAATGGGAAAACCACATTATGGACTGGGAGAAGGCCAGAGTCATCCGCACCGAAGAAAACAAACATCAGCGCTGGATCAGGGAGGCCATTGAGATCAGGAAGCGAGGCCCGAGGACCATCAACAGGGACAAGGGAGCATACATGCTCTCCCACACCTGGAGCGGCATCCTGCAGGGGGTGAACAGTCAGCAGAACTTCCAAAAACAAAAGCTGATAAAGATGCGTCACACCAACACCATGTGACACACGCCGAAACATGTCAGGTAAATAAACCATATATGTCTGTGAAAAAAGAAAACATATAGAAGTTTGAAATCAGTTTGAAAATCTTCTCCACAAGACACACGTTTTTGGTGCGTGGACGCAGGTCAAAAGCTCAGCGCCCGAGGGCCTTGGGAAGTTTTGGCCATTCATTCCGGATGGCCGAAATTTTCCGAAAAATCGGAATTGTGAAAATTGGGCATGCAAATTAATTTTTCCAATTCATTGTGTGGGCCTAAAACGAAAGCTGTAGGAGGAGTAGCGCCCTGAAACATCCAGAATAAAAATAATAAAAATAATAAACTGATGTGTTGCCTTTTCAAGGCAAGCACATAATAATAAATATGCAAGAGAATAAGAAGTGTTGCCCTTTCAAGGCAAGCACATAATAAACCACACAAGAGAATAAGCTGTGTTGCCTTTTCAAGGTAAGCACATAATAAATTCGCAAGAGAATAAGATGTGTTGCCTTTTCAAGGCAAGCACATAATAAACTCACAAGAGAATAAGATGTGTTGTCTTTTCAAGGCAAGCACATAATAATAAATATGCAAGAGAATAAGATGTGTTGCCTTTTCAAGGCAAGCACATAATTACTACTAACGGTCTCACCCAAAACACAGAATGTACATCCTGGATTTTTTCACTCGCAATCAGAGTGAACACAGTCACAATAGGATGAAAAAACGAGCAAGCTGGACAGTGAATGAAGAGAGAGCATGGAAGTAGAAAAAACAGATGTTTTGGAAAGGTCAATGCAACTACAAGATAACTGTACACAAAAACTTTGAGGTTCAGTAGATAGGACAGACACACACATACACACACACACACACACACACACACACACACACACACACACACACACACACACACACACACACAACCAAATGCAGAGGATTGAAATTATAGTGTAAAGATTAGAATAGTCATATCAGCAGAAAATGCATCTTAGTTTATTACTTAAGCATTGCAGCAGCACAAGATGATCATATTTCAGCACTCCACATTAATGACAGCCTAATTTTTATGTTTTGGGACCTTGCACCTAACCTGAGAGCCACGTAAACAAGCAATTAGAAATAATCCAGAAATCCTTGATGTTAGGTTAAAGGGAGTGCCAGGGCTGCAACTAGCAATTATTTTGATTGTCAATTAAACGATCAATGTTTTTTTTTATTAACTGATTAATCATTTTGTCTATGAAAATGTCAAAAATAATGAGAAAAGCGCTTTAAGCATTTGTGTATGAGTAGCCACAACTAAAGCATTTAGGGTTCAACAAATCTCAACAGTCAGTCACAAAAAAAAAAACATGAAAGGTTATTTCATTAGGACATATAAATTAAAAAAAGAGGAAAAAGGTGGGATGAGCCCTTAGCTATCACGACCTCATTAAAGTTTTGATATTGTAATGAAAATGACTGGCCAATCAATCATTTTGAAGGTTTGCTCCTTGGCTTTCTCGGGTGTTATTACTCTAGCGATAGAGTGGCTTTGCCTCCCACTTTGCCGGTGGGATTCTTAAATGACTGTGCTTGGCAGAGATCGGCTGTTCTAAATGAAAAGGATAACTTCACCAAACAGACTGCATTTGACTAACATAGAAGGTTAACTGGCTTTCAGGGCCTTTCATTACTCAAAGCAGATATTGTGTATTGTGCTGTTGAAACCTAATTAGTTGCTGAGGTGAAACTTGGATCCTTTTCAGAGATAAATCAAATTAGAAATGAGCTGATTTCCTTGTTAAATAAAATCACAAGGCACAGTATAGCCCTCAGCTGGTTTATTAGTTTGGAATTTAATGTAAATTACATGTTTGCATGCCTATGGACCTCATGGTTGTGCGTTCTGTATTCCTCCATTTCTATTTTGGCAGAATCCTCAACACACTGCTGCTGCTAATGCAATGCTTTGTCAGAGCTCAAACTGCAGAGCCTTGTCTGTTTCCTAATACTACCACACACACACACACACACACAGGCATGCCCACACTGGCTTATTTACACTTTTTTCCCCAATCAATTTCAACACAGCCCTAGCCAAATTTAATTTGAATTAAAACACTTGTTAATGCAACTTTTGCAAGCCAGTACACATCAATGCCACAGATTTTCTGCAAAGGCCAGGTGCCATGCATATTTGTCTCATAAATAAACTTAATTGAATGAGCTGTGCGACAAGACGCCAACTGACTAGTAGAGAGAAAAACTGCCTTTCAACCAAAGAAGAAAACAAATGAAAAACTTGATTGCATCTAATATCGCTGATGTGGGACGAATTCCAAAAGGAAATGGAACAAATAAAAAAAAGAAAGAAAGGGAAAAAAAAGCAATGATCAAAAGCTAAGCTAATTGGAAAGAGGTAATAGGCCTGGCACAGCATACAAATGGCAATTTGTCTGCTATTTCCACAAACTTGACTCAGGTTCAATGCAGTATTTAATTACAAAAGGTGAAGTATTCAATCTTTGTAACATCTTTATCAAAAAGTGATGACCTGCAGAGAATAAGAATATGCCAGGTGAATGCTTATGCCAGCATACGTATTTAGTAGGGTATGCAAGTAAATACAAACCAAAGGATTAAAACAAATTAGCCATTAATGTTGAATATTTAATTCATGATCCTATAATTATTTAATCATAAACTACAGCTGACATTTTGATCAAAATTAAAACTAAGACTTGTGCAAATGCTTATTTTAATTGGAATAACACAAATTAAAATGATTGTATTCGTGCTGTATGTAATGTGAAAACATCGGGGTCCAGATTCACTGAAGCTTTAGAGAACATGTTATTCACACAAAGAGTAGAAAGCTGCCTAACAGTCATGGTCGGAAAATAAAGCTTCTTTGTCATGGTCAAACATATGTAAATTACAGGGAAATCTCATTATTTAGCCCACATAATATTTATTTGTCAACAAAACGGCACAAATAAAGATTGCACCCAATTGACTAACACTTCAAAACACCAATTCCCCTACATTACTGCAGCACACAGAAGGTAACAAAGGTGGCGTAAAGACTTTGAAGACGAGTTCAGAATGGGTCCTATTATTGCTGCGAGGCCCGGCATCGTCAGCGGCAAGTCAGGAAGCAAAGCAGCTGGTTTTTCATCCTGGAATCTCAGATCAGATCAGAGACCACTCCAATTACAAGTGGCTTTAAGGCGTAAGGGTGCCAGCGCTGCTAGATTAGTCTTACAACTGAAGCTGCTGTATTCCAGTTGGCTGTGAGCGAGAGTATTTGCTTGTGCTGGGCGCCTTTCAAGGGCTTGTTTGGACTACAACTCGATTTGCATAAATTTCTTGGTGAATAAGAGAAATGCTATTAGCGCGAGCAACTGAAGCATAAAAAAAGTGCAAACAGCCCTCACACCGCATTCTTAGAGAAACTGGACCTCAATTTCTGAAAGCTTCCCTGAATGTAAATGCAACTTGAAAATTTGCAGCTCACAAACAGTACATAAACAGTCACGAGAAAGACCACACATTTGTAACAAACAGGTTAGTGATTTCAAGGCACAAGGAAAAAATCATGTCCAAAGATGCCTGAAATAAAGGGAGTGAAGTGAGGTTTGTTGTGCTTACCAGGGCTTGGGTTGAAGCTTGATCAATTGCTGCTACAGACAGTGAGGTACTGGACTCTATGTCATCTAAAGCAAGCTCTATGTTTTCCTAGATGCAGGGGGATAAAGGGTTGGGTTAGTCACCTACAACAGATTTACCAGTAGAGAAAAGAGATCATCAGCAAATCAGAAGTGTAGCTTTAAAGATAAAAGTCATCATTTCTGTACTGTAGATTGGGTGGTGTGAGTCTGCACATGTTTTACATTTCTGACATTTGACATTTAATGACCCATATCAGTGATGTTACATACTGTCTACAAAATGTATCTTCACAGTCATGTGGTTTTGCTTCCTTTTATCGAGACATCAGTGTCCATTCATTCCACTATGACAAGAAAATTAACTCCCAGAGACTTCAAACTTTCTTCACAGCAGTATTCCATCACCATAATAAAGTCCTTCATATTGGTTTTCATATCAACAGCAGCACTGTTGTGTTTTGATGACTTTTTGAAACTGTGTGGAGTGAAACAGTCTCTCCATCAGAGGAAATAGTCCCTGGGGAAAAATCTTTCCACAGCAAATTATCAGTTCTGTGGTTTATGGATGGAGATGACCTTGTTAGCCACAGATGCTGAACATTTCAACCAAAAATTCATATTTGAAAATCAAAGGATTTTAATTATAATGTTGTGAAAACTTTAGTACCTCAGTGTGATTTGTAAAATGGTTTGTTGCAGTGTAAAAATGTGAGAAAATTGTAGTAAACAGCCCAAACGTTCAAAATCACTGGTGTGGTTGTTTAAATTTGAAAAGCAATGAAATAAAACTGTAGGAGAAATAGAAAGGATGTGGATTGCTAAGACATACCAGTGGATTTGCTGTGTGTGTATTCTGCAGTGGCTCTCAGCACATGAGCACTTGATGAACATGAGAATATGTATGAGCGGGCTTTGTGTGTGTTTACTGTGTGTAGTCTATGGCTGGGTTTCAATCCAAGAGCGTTATGCAAATTATTACTTACTTAGAATAGCTACATGGAAAGGGCAAATTTCAAAAAATAAAAATAACAGCAGTGCTTATCAATCCTAATCAATTCCTTGAGGACTTTTTTTGACATTCAGGAGGCCAATTTATTCTCTGCGACCAGGCGGATGGAAACCCACCTAATTTACATTTCTTTTTTTGGCAAATTTCAAACTTCACTTTTATATTTTCTGCACTGTTGCATTAGGGAGTCTTATCACAACAAATTCAGTAGATTTAAAGACCTTTTTAATGCCATTTAAAGTGAAATAAATTACGCAAGTGAAATATATATGATAATTAACACATCTAGTCCTATAAGAGCACAGGATTTTGGAAATAGACTGATGTGTCACTTTTTAAGACTTACGAAACTGACTTTGAGCCTTAAAATTCTGAATTCAACTATTCAAGACCTTTTGGGACATGAGACTTTTTCAGGCCACACAGACAACCTGGAATGGTGGATGGAAACACAGCTACAGTGAGTGAGTGAGTGTGTTTGTGTGTGTGTGTGTTCATGCCACTGTCTGGTGTCTTGCCCTATCAGCCCATCAGCACCTCCTTGTATCGCTCCAGCTCCTGCACAAAGGTGCGTTCATGAAAGAGGGTCTGCAGCCTCTCCTGGGTGTAGTTGTGGCAGAGCTCCTCGAATGTGGCTCCCCGGCGCCGCTGAGCCGTGCGCGGGTTCTGGAAACCGGGCGTGTCCACGATCAGCAGAGAGCACAGCGAGTGCTGACTGGACTTCAGGGCCCTGGGGGACACAGAGGACCAGACCAGGGCAAAAGCATGAGTGATCTTTCATTTCTTCTTATTTTTTCATTTTCTGCGGTCATTTTATGGTAATTTTTCTTATGAAATACTTTTGCTTTTCTGGCTAATTTTCAAATACTTCTTTTACCTTTTTTAACAATCATTTATCATTTATCACTTATCATCTTTTGCATTTCTTTGCATTTTGCATTTCTTTGCATTTTGCTTCTTGCATCAATTCAGAAGGCCAAATCTAACTCAATTATTTTGAAGGAGCCTGTGGGTGGATTTTGAGTTTTAAATGTTTTATTCATAAATTCCTTGTAAATGGTTGGGGGTTTTTTGTGCTAATTTTCTGATTATTTCTTTTTTTTTTTTTTTTTTTAATTGTGTTTTCTTGTACTTTTTAATTTGCTCATCAATTTTTTTCCAATGTTTTTGAGAGAAATCAAGTGAATTCGCTCAGGTCTCAAAGGGTTAAACGCAGGAAGTGCAAAATTGCTGGAAAAAAAAGGAAGGAGCAGGGAGGGAAAGATAAATTGTTGGAGAGAAAATGGGAGACGGATACATAAAGATAAAGACACAAACAAACAGACAGAAAGACAGAGTGACTGAAGGAGAGCAGCTCAATCATGCAAGCCAGATTGCTCTATTTCTATCAACTAAACAAAGTGACAGCGCTCAGTCAGCAGGCACCGGCAGCTGGTTACAACCTGGCCACCACGACAGCGGCTGGGAGGCAAACAGCGGCTTACATTTGTAGCCGTTTCTTTGGCACAGTGTGTCTGCACTACCGCTACCTGGATGCTTTACATTGCATGTGTTGGCCAAGCATTACATAATTAAGAGAACACATTTTGTGATTCCCAAGTTGCCTCAAAATCCAATTAGTGGAGTCTGAAAAATTAACAAGAAACAATGAAATGAACAAAGAAACATATGGAGGCTGATGCATTCAAACAAGGACCGACCTGTTAATGAGGGAGATGACCAAGGTGAAGAGCTCTGAGTAGAGGCCTGACGCCATGGCCTCCAAACACTCCAGCGCTGTGACCTTAGGGCCTGACAAGGAGGGAGACAAAGAATTACAGTGGGAACCAAAGCGAGAGAGAGAGTAAGCCCAAAAGACAAAACAAGGTTTGCAGTTGTCAGTCAAAAGCAACGTCATCTAAACCACTGCCATCCAGTGAGTCCCCATCTAAAAACTGGGAAGATGATGCTCTTTTAAACAATATTTAATTTAGGTTCAACAGACATGGGCGTTGCCAGTACTTTCATAGTAAAGCTGCCAACAGCTGATATATTCTGCCAACACTCGTCTTTAAATTTTACCACTTCAAACCACAAAATTTTTAAAGGATTTCATGTTTCCCCTAGAATTTTATTCTTGTTAGGGTGAAAAATCCACAGAGACAATATTTAAGACATGAGACAACAACTGAACATATTCATGCGTGTGTAATCTGATCAAAACGTCTCTTTAGAATCAGGTCAAATTAAAGGTCTGCCCTAGGCAAATCAGGGCAGTGCTGATCAATTCTAAACATGTAATCAAACAACCTGCGTGGTATCCATCCTCATATCTGAGCTGGATGACAATAACTGCTTTTTAATGAACATCCAATATCAGCAAACCAATACAGGTCAGTGTAACCAGAACCTGTCCAGAGAGAAAGCTGAACCATGGCCACTGCCTGCTGCTAGACAGAAAAACAAAGTGCAGGGGTCTTTTGGCTATCTGCTAAATAGAGCAGAATGCATGGTGGTCAAGGAGGCTAAATGCTATAACATGATCATGACATGTTTATTCCAAATGTGTATGAGTAACTGCAATATTTATAATGAAGACAGAATTGTAAGATGACGTGAAAACCACAGTTGTCAAATTATGTAATAATACGATTTCCACTAGCATTAAGGCTTTGTGGTGCTGAATGGTTACATAAACAGAGGATTTTTATTTCATTTTCCAGTTGTTCCTGATTTCATTCATGTAAGCACAGACATATGCATCTTCTTAACCGCTGTCTGGTCATTTTCACCAGTGCACAAAAATTATTATGATTTACAGAGCTGACTTTACTGACAAGCCCCACTGACCGCAGTTCATTTGACTCTGTTTATCCTGGTTTTAGTAATCTATGTCCCCTGGAAGTGGCCTCACATATTCTTCTAGGTGGAATATCTCCCTATATAGACCAGCTCCTGTCTAATGCCCTCTTTGAACTGTGACCCTTATCTCTTGATGTTACCAAGGTTTACCAAATAGCATCAGTGACTGTGGGGGTTTGGTGTTCACCTGAGCTGTCACCTTGCCCGGCCTCGTCTGGTCCTCCTCTGAACGAGGTGGAGTGCTGCAGTCCTTTGGCCTGATGTTTGAAGATGGAGGAGGAGAGCTCCTCCAGGCTGCAGCCCAGCAGGTAGGCTGCTTTCTGGGCCCACTCATGACGGGCAAACTGTCTCCGTCCCGCTAAAGACAGATAAAAATGAAACAGGATGAATTCCGGTGGCAGTGAACAAACAGTGAAGAAGAATAATTAAGACATGATGAGAATGTGTGAGGATGAAAGATGGACAAAATGTGGGAAAAAAGGAGGCAAAGACACAGTTCAAACTTAAAACAGAAAAGCAAAGGGTCACATTGGAGGATGCAAAGCAGTTGCATGTAATTGGAGAGAGAAAAACAACTAGATTTTTTTTCCAGTCCCACTGCACAATTTGCAGTTTTTCAACAACCATAAACTGTGTCAGATAGACAAAATCCCACCTTTTCACCTTTAGATATATATTTGCTGTAGTATATATCTAAAACGGGAATTTTTTTCTTCACATGCTGAAATAATCAGACAGTATTCTGTCTGAATGCATGTGTGAAAACTGGCTGCCAAGGTGTGAATAGCATGTTTTTTTAGTCAACAGTTTTAAGTGCTGTAAACTGTGATGACATTAGAGATAGTATAGAGGAGTGAAGAGTCCTATAGCTGACTGACATGACATGACTCCTGCATGAAAACTGCAACTGTATTCCTTCATTATTCAGTGCTACTATAGGTAATTTAATCTGGAGCAAGTGTTTTAGGCTGTGATCCAATTTTGCAAAGTTGTCTGTGCCTTTTGTTTTAATCGTGTTCAACAGTTTGGCTGTGGCAGGTGCATGTGTGCTGCTCTACAAACCCTTATGTTCTCCCTCAAGTATCCACATCCTCCATTTTAGAACAAGCTCCTCATTCTCTTTTTCAAGAACGAGCAGAGCAATCACTGTCTCTTGTCTATTTCTATTTTCAACAACATTATCTCCTTTGTTACCTCAGGCAAGCTAGCTAGCAAACACAAATAAAATAGCTTTCAAGCTGCTGTATAGCAACATCAATGATGTAGCGCCTCTGACCCAGTGTTATTAGTGATGCTCACAGTTGCATCTGGCATTCGCACGGGAGAAAGAACCTTCCTGTGTGATCACAGCCTTAAAAAGGTATTATATGTTTATCACTGAAAGGATTATGGACCTGAGATTGTATCATGATAATAGCATTTATGCCACAGAAAACTGGTTTGCAGATTCCTAAGATATGTTGCAGCTGCATTCAACAAAGCAAGATGAATACAAAAAAGCATAAAAGCAACTAAGGCCACACAGGATTAGACTACTAAGCACTGGTATTTATCAACCACTGACTCTCTGTCTGTTTGCATGCTTGTCTGTATAAGGAGTACATCTCCAACTGCTCTGGAGGCAATTCAAAGCCCCTGTGTTGGAATGGACCGAGGCAACATGGCTGCCTGCTCAACCACCCAATCAAACAGCATACTGAGTCAGAGCCAAGGAATCAACAGGAGCGCCTGCAAAGCAGAATCAAAAAAGACAAGC
>OMLB01064112.1:26994-42659 GCA_900302555.1 Myripristis jacobus | reverse complement strand
CAAAAAAGACAAGCAGAAGGTTCTCTGGGGTACATGGGGTGGGCTGGGGGAAAAAAAACATATAGGTTAGAAACTAAAAAGACTAACTAGAGAAGTTGAAATGAACACGCTTTGCTTTGGGTTTAAGGCTGTGTTGTACTGTGACAGCAGCTCGGGAACTGAACGCCGGAGACATGGGGATGCATCAGACGGAGCGCTTTAAAGGGACAACAAAGTTGTGATCCCCATGATTTTCATCTCACATAACAGAGAGGGGTGGGATAGGGAGTGGAGGGGGGGAATTGTCATGAGGCAAAGAAGAGGAGAGAACACAAGAGAGAGAAAGAGATGAATAGAGGCAGCGACAAGATGAGGTGGAGAAACAATAAAAATGCTAATGACTTAAGGTCTGGAAAGAATGATAAAGGCATTAAGACAGAATATACAAACAAAAGAGGGTTTGAAAGAAAGTTTTAAGTTAAAAACAGCAACTTGAACGACTTGCATGTTGTTTTTTCATTACCTTCATCTGTGTCTGCATTTGATAGGGTGCGGCATGCAAACATGCAAGTAGAGAGAGGGGGTTAGAGACAGAACAATTCATCATTTCACATTCACTAGAGAAGAAACATACATTAGCATTAAACAACACTGACATCCCGTTACCATGCTTTTGAAGTGCAAGCTCAGCCAAACATGTCACTGTTGAAAACAGAGCCGTGGGCTTTACAGCAGTGGGTCTTTAACTGGGGTTTCGAGAGGGTTTCCCAGAAAAATGAGGCATGATTTAATTTCACTGTAATTTAGAGTGCATTCTCTTTTTTTGTTTAGTTTGTAAACATTTTTACTCCTAAATTTGTCATTGTCTGTTCAGCAATGATGGCTATTGCTGTTTGAGTTAACTATGCAGTTCTTCTATTTACTCCAAAAAAAAAAAAAAAAAACACAAAAAAAACTGAAATGTTACAGGGACAGTTCATGCATTTTTAAAAAATAAAATGGAAAATGGTTAACATTTTGTATGCCATATCAAGCTGTAAAAATGTTGTGACATATCATCTAACTCCAAACTTTCATTATTTAAAAATCTGAGTGGATTAAAGTGGTTATTTTTTAAAATGTTAGCTGGGGGGAAGTCTATCTCAATGGCAGGAGGCTAACAGTTAGCATTTGGAGCATCCAGCCAGTATCCAGCACTCAGTAACAATGAGAGGAAGATAGCACCACAACTGTCCTACAGCCTGAGGCGGGGGAATCAAATAATATCACATTTTTTTAAATGGGTGAAATACTCCTTTAAATGCAGTATAAGCTTTCATGAGCTGGTTACATGTTAAATCAGTATCGTGTCTTTTATCTATAACAATACAGTAGCAAAACTGACATTTATTTACATGAAAATATAAGTAAATGTCAGATTGCTAGTTCAATTCAATAGAAATGATCCCAAATATAGAAACTATGATGGTAATTGTTGTCATTACTTGGTTTCCTAGAACTAAGTCCTATCAAATGGGTTTCTAGGGCTCTAAATTGTGTGTATGAGAACGACTGAGAACCACTGTTGTACAGAGCACGGGGTGGGCGCACGTCCTTGTCATCTGATGCTAAGAAGCTGTTGTAACAGAAGTAGCTCCAGCCACAGGCAACCATTTCCTGTGCTTACTGAGGGCCGAGAGTGGTTAAATACGTCATCTGGACCAATCTAAAAACTATTCCAGCAGGTGAGCCGGCCCTGCTGGGTGCACACACACACACACACACACACACACACACACTCATGTACACATACTACTCTACTTGTGAGAACCTTCACTGACTACATTCATTCCCCAGTCATATTAATTACATTCTCCTATTACATTCCTGATGTCCAGTTTAAACCTACTCCAAAATCCTAATTATTAACTAACTTTAGCCGTAACCCTAATCCTAATTCTAATCCTAGCATCCGCTTACAAAAGCAACTGGTTACATCATGATCAGGAGCATATTAACCATGGAAATACCATCATTAGCAGTATAATAATCATAGTTATCACAGAATCATATCAGTGACACCCGGGCAAAATATCCTCAGTTTGGCTGATTTTCCCCTTTTTTCTGTCGTTATGATAATATTTGTTCCTAATAGTGAAAGTAATACACACACACACACACACACGCACATACATACACAGAGTCTGCAGGACCACCAGGGTGGCTCAGCTCTACTTGAATGAAAACAAAGATTCGCTTCAATAGGGGAAACATTGTGAAGTTTACCAGCATCCTCCCTACCATGAATTGAACTGTTTCAGTTTTCTATTCCAAACCCTTTATCCCCTCTAACTGGCATGAGAACCAGGATATCAAAGTGTGTAGCAGAACAGCATCCAGTGGAAAATCCTTTTGTTCTTGTTGCTGTAGCAGTCAGCATGCTACCTACTGTATGCGTGTGGAGTCAAACATCAAGCCTGACCCCTACTGGCAGCTCTAAATGTGGTTCAAAGTCAGCTTGACTTGGACCACACCGAATATTTTCCTCTAAGTGCTTTGTTTTGTGTTCCTTAAAAAGGAGGCGATGACCTATGCAGAGGGGGTTGGTTTCATTTCTGTGCAGATTACGGTAGGCAGGTGAGGCACAGAAATAAATGGTTGGCATTGTGCAGAAGCAAATATTTGGGTGCAATGACAAAACAGTTGTTATTCAAAAAGAAAGACATGAATTAACTGTAAGAAAGGAAGAGTGTGAGCAAGCTGGTGCGCCCCTCCCACCCAATTCAGCTTCATGCAAGAGCAGTATGAATGTGGTTATACATAAGACAACACACACAAACACACACAGCTGTCTTACCATACTTGTGAGGACTTTCTAAGCCCTAACAGCTAAGCCTTACCTGAACCCAGTCCTAATTCTAATCTAACCCATACCTAAACCTATTCCAGGGTACCTGCAATTTTTACACAGCAAAAATTAAGTCTTCTCAAGCTACCTGGAATTTGATTTAAGACTAAAACTAAAGAAACAAAGCTGTCAACGAAAGCCTCTTCCTGATTAAACACTAAAAACTGTATCAGGAACACAAAGAAGTTAATCGTTAAGGAGCACAAAGTCTCACTGTGTTTACATGCTGTCCTGTGAAAAGCTTTTACTTCCAGTGTTGGAGAGTTTATGCTTTAAATTTGAGCAGTTACATGCTCCTGCGGCTAAAAACAAGGCTGTTGTCAGTTCTTGAAAAGTCTGGAGACATGAGGTTTCACTGGACAATGACAATGCAGTGCTACTAGGGTTGGACATACTGTGTACTACATGGGTTGGCATGCAACACAAACAAACCTGTCATATGGTGAAAAGGACCATTTTTATACTGTTTAAGGTCTTAAATGTAGATTAGGACATTGGGACACTTTTTTTTTAAGCACAGACACCCTATAATCTATAACCCTAATTTTAACCTGAAACCTAAACCCAAATCCTATCTCTATCTTCTATCTCTCCAGTCACTTTCATAGAAACAAACTGGTGTGAAAATAAAGTCCCAGCCACATTTTTTTTTTTTGTTGAGGAAATTTAGCTGCTCTTTTCTTGTTATTTTTTCTTATTGCACTTGAAAGTAAATTGGGCAGAAGCATCTGCAGAAACATCTGCATAGTAACCTACTTTCACAAATAAATGTATTTACATGGAAAGAAAATTGTGCACCAGAACTTTTTTTTTTTATTTGGCATAGTTTGCTTCGTTCACATTCCTTTTTGTGCTAAAAGTGTACAAACAAAAGAGGGTTTGAAAGAAAGTTTTAAGTTAAAAACAGCAACTTGAACGACTTGCATGTTGTTTTTTTTCATAAAAAGCTAAAAATGTTTAAAATGTTTTAAAAGTGGGAGCTGTTTTACTATGGAAGTGAATGGAAAGACACACATTTAGTATTGTAGTTTAGCAGTCCAGAGGAGCACGGAGAAACTGATGAAGATATTCATCAGTATCACCATGTGGACTCTTAAACACCCAGGTAACTACACAACTCTCACAAAGTTCAATTTTGCTTGTCAGTGTGAAGACGGGCCAAAAATGACTTCACTCTTAAGATCTAAAACTCAAACTACTTCTCACAAGGATAGAAGTACAAGAACACACACACACACACACAGACACACACACACGGTGGAGACAAGCTTTGGCCTGTGCTGGGATGATTAAAAAGTTCATTACCGCCTTCGTCTACATCTGTGACTGCAGGAAGACAGAGGAATATCACTGAGGAATAGCACTGTGAATACAATTTGAGAGGAGCCACCTCTCTGTCTTCATTAAGAGATAGACGGCAAAAAAAAAGAAAAAAAATGTCCACCGTACATTCAACACCCCAGCCATCCCCAAATTAAAACTTCTCAAGAGTCCTCGGTTGTTCTAGCCTCCTTTGTGCAAGGCAAGAGAGCGGCCTTTTTCTCGACATGCCTAATGAACAGCCAGGCGAGCGCTGCTTCCCCGCATCTTTGAACTGCTTATTTAATTAAGGGGCTCGCACAATGAGAGTAAATGGATTTTACAACGCTTCTGTGCTTCATTGGGGCATTTCCTTATCAAGGCGAAAAAGCACAGTCATCTAATGAAAGGCGGTGTTATATGTTGTCAACCCACATTTTCTAATAATAAGCAAACTGAGTGGAGCTGCATAAAAGAAATACTGACAGGGAGGCCAGTATACGTTAATGCTTGAACATGTGCTAATAAATCTTGTGCTTATAAAGGACAAATGCACACAAATAGATAGGGGAAGTGAGGAGGTGCACTCAATGAAAGAATGTGCATCCGTTTTGTTAAAAGCACAGATTGGGTTAGTTTAGTTATTTTCTTTCTTAGTTTTTATTAGTCCATTAGTCTATTCCTTTAACTTCTTTAATATCTGCATTCAGTGGGTTATGGAAGTTTTATACCTTTAGTGGCTCCAGCGGCCCCAAGGTGGTAAATGGCCCCCAGGATGAGCCAGAGGGCCTTCTGCTCTTCACCAGAGATGCCGAGCACCTTCATGGCTGCTTGCAGTTTGGTGAACTGCTGGGAGGATCGCTGTTTGTCCTCAGGCTGCATAACACAAGATAAAGTGTAAAGTTTAGTAATAACCCTTTGCAGGATGTGTATGTATGTGTGTGTGTGTGTGTGTGTATGGCATAATAAAAAGCATGAAAAACAAGTTATAGCATTATGACGGTGTAGTAAGTAATAACAGTTAAACATACTAACAATGAAGAAAGATCAATGAAAATGTGTTATGTATGAAAATATGCCAAGAATGAAATTAAATGTTAGTTAAATGCACTATAATGAAGAATATGAAGAACATATATATACATTTACATCTTAAATAGACAGAATTCAAAACGTGCATTGTATTCACAGTAGTAGATGAGGGCCATACACGTGCACCAAGAGTGGTGTGCAGGCATGCAGTGTAATTAACATTTAGGCAAATCACATATGTTCAGTTCAGAAAGAAAAAACTGCCAGGAGAGGGAGAATGGTGAAATGACATTGAGCACACACAAACTAGTCACAAAGGGGCATGTTATGCTTTGTAATTACACAAATCACATCTTCTCTCCCTTTTGAGCCCGCACATCATTGTCGTCACACAGAGACGCCCCTCAATCATACCATCAAGTGCAATTACCTTAGACTGAGGCAGGATCCCAAAAGCGCTGTTCTCTGCAAAGTGGTTAAAGTGTAGCTCCGTTCTGTGGGGGCGAAAGCGGGGGGTGGGATGTGCATGGGTAAAACAAATTGAAATGACAAGCCTCCACCATACAGTCAATAAATGAGTCAGAGTGATGAAGGAGCAGTCGGCCACCTGTGTCAGCTCATTCAAAAAAGCTGCCTGGCAGCCACAAAAAAAACCCTCAAATGTACAGGTGATCACCACTTGTTTGAAATGCTTGTTGATGACAAAGACACCCATTACCTTTACCTGGAGAGAATAAGAAGACGGTCGACTGTCTAAATAAATGTGAGGCTGATATGAAAGTCGTGGAGCCATGACAGCGTGTTTTAACGTAGGATATACTGACATTAAGCATGGAGTGGTTCATTCAAACTCTTCAAATTTTATTTTGAACCACTCTGAGCATTTTGACCACAGAGAAGTTGGTTCAGAACCCGTAAAGTTGGTTCCCAGCTTAAACCAAAAAACAATTAGAGTGGGCGTTTCTTATTCTACAGGGAAAGATGGAGACGAAGGAGAAATCACAGCGTGTGCAGTGATCAGCCAAACAAACAAATCTGCTTTGCTTTCAACTTGGACATCTCCTGAATTTCAGGAAAAGATGGAAGGGAGTAGTATTATTTAAATTATTAACAAGTTAAAAGAAAGATTGAGGAAGAAGTACAGAGACTCCACTGGAATCACATTTGTTTCGACTCCACCAAAATCTCTGACCTGGTAGGATGACAGGTCATAAAAACACTAAAGCAGCTACTTGAGAGTCCATGTGACCTCGCTTGTAACTGGGCAGTGTCAGCCTAAACATACCAGAAACAAACGCTCAAATACAAAGAAAAACATAATACAACAGTCACACTTCCAGAGTGATTAAAACCATAAAAAAATAACTGATGGTTACTAGTTCTGTAATCCTCTGGTTTTCAGGCACTGTGTTATGAATATTCCATTTAAACACACACATCTGCACATATACGGTAAACAGTCAGGATCAAACAATGATTTTTATCCAAGCCCCAAATGCTGGTAATTACTAACAAGAAAAATTATAATAAAATCTAAATTCTAATAAAAATGATGGAAATAAATCAATTGAAAGTTGTGACCCTGTGCACACAATGATAATATCACACGGACGTTATTGACAGTGTGTAATAAATATCATTTTTAGACTAGATTTTGAAAATAAAATTGAGGTGATTATTATATTATTCTGGGTCACATGAGCAGCAAGTTAGGTGGTGACAGTTCATTAGCTTCTGCTACGGGGTGAATGCTCTGAAGTGAATAAGATTATCTCACCAAAATGAAAAGGTTGGAAGCCACTTCAGTGCAGAAGGTGAAAGTTGATTAGTATTACTATTATCACTGGGTTCCATTTTGCTCTTTAAGCGCCTTATTGTTTTGTGCCTAACAAGCAAATAATCATCTTTCACTCTCACTGAAGTGGCTTCCAGTATTTTCATTTTTTTGCTTTGCAGTGAGCATTTTAGAAGCCCATGTCTTTCCCCCCACTGTGCTCTGGCCTCAGCAAGCACAGAGATTGAGGCTTTTAAACAGCCAAAGTGACTCAATTTGCTAACGGGCAAATTATGTACTGTGAATGGATAGGTTCATATTGTTAAACCACTTTCCAATCCATCTACATCATACTGGGTAAGGAATTACACGTTTCGGGAAAGCCAAATTTAATACTTTTTAGTAAAGTTAACTTTTTTTTAAAACGCTACCTGGAATTGAATTTAAGACCAACTGAAAAAAATCAGGATAGGTCTGACTGCGCAGAGATAATTAAACATGTAAAACTATAAATGGGCAAAATAAGGAAAAGGACACAAATTGTTAAAGACGTTTAAGTCAATCTGTGTTTAGTAAAAGAGATGCAATGAAAACAATGCTTTGCCATGTTCTATAAAACCTGAAAGCAAATAATTTGCCAACACCATTATCGTTTCAAGTTTGCATAATAAAATCCCACTTAAAGCAAAACTGACTTTGCAAGAGAGTAGGGCTGTATAGTTATTTGGGCGAGACATAAAGTCCAGCTACATATTTTTCATGTAATTATCTGTGAAAGTGCTATCAGGTCGTTTCTTGCGTGTACATGGTTACTAGGTGGAGGTTTCCTGCAGACGCTATCTGCCAGAACTACTTTCCACTTCACAGAGGAAAATAAAATAAAGGAGTTGTTTAATTTCCTCAAAAAATTAGCACCAGGACATGTTGTTTTTTATATCGGCATAATCCTTTTTTGGCATATGTTTATGTGCTAGAAGTGTTATTTTGGGAGCTGTTTGTCGAGATATAGAAGTGAATGGAGAGATAGAAATACAGTATTGTGGATTAGCAGCCCAGGGGAGGACAGAGCAAATAATGAGGCTATTTCACCACCATGTGGACTTACATCATGTCCAGGTAACTATACAACCCAACACCCAACCAAAGGTTCAGTTTTGCTATAATATGGTGAACCCTCTGATTACTGTTATTTAAGATATCTTCTGGAACTCTGAAAAGTCACCTGAGGGTGCTGTCAGCTCCGGCCATCATGTAGTAGAAGACGTTGAAGGTGGACTCGGCCTCAGGACGCCTGGTCACCCTCAGCTTCTCCAGCAGCATTGTCTGAGAAGAACAAGCACCAAGGATCAGACCTCTCTGCTGTGGACTCGCTCAACATGTGGAAGTGTGTGTGTGTGTCTTGTAGAGTTTGACCGATTCAGGTTTTCTGAGAGCTGATTTAACATTTTTGTAGCCAATTTTCAGTTTGACCATTTTCATGTCAGAAATCTAAATATTCCAAGAATTAAGCACTTTCCCCCAAGATTTTCTAGCTGTAAGGCAGAAAAGCCTCTTAACAGCATTAATTGACTTTAAACTTGTTTGTTTTTTTCTATTTTTTTGTCCCCCCTATTTTTATACATGAGGGAGACAGAATAGTGGAAACAGCTCTCGATAAAATGCAGTCCAGTCCAACAGCAGCACTAACTATGAGCTCAATGCCAAACATAGAAGTGAATGAACACCTCTATTACTGTGAAAAAAAGAAAACCTGAGCATTGTAGGCAAAATAAAAGTAAAGGTATGGCAGAACAGTTGGATTGGATTGTATAAGGTGGACCTGATAAAGTGGCCACTCAGTGGATGTTTGCGTGTCTCTGAACTGCACATCCATACGGTTACATCTATACATGAGTGTGTGCTTGAGCGTGTGTGTAAATGAATGTGTTTTACCTGGATGGAGGCAGAAGCCACCTGTCCAGCTTGGTCAAAGTCCAGGGACACAATGTGAGAGAAGCGACTGGCGTTGGTGTTCATGGCGGTGGCACTGTTGCCAAAAGCTTCCAGGATGGTATAGACCGCCTGCCACTTCTCCGCTAGGACACACAAAACAAACAGTTTTACCCTCTACAACTAGCAGTGGGTGTTAGGGGTCACAAAAGCTGAATAATCAAATTGTTCAAGGGGATCAGTGTTGATTTTGGCTGTTATATCTTTTTAAATACTGAGATGCATCATGATAATATATTTTCCACTTCCGTCTGGCATTTTAATGTCTGGTATTTTAATGTCTGGTATTTTATTCTTTTATGTGATTCTCGTGCTTCTTTACATAACTGCAACATTTGATGACATTTGCCGTGCTGTTCTGTTAAACAGGATGCAAGAATGAGTGGGAAACTACATACTTCACATTTTTTTATCCAACATTACATGGCTTGTGATACTGAAATGTAAATGTTGACTACTGTATATGATTAATCTTATGTGTAATTTCATATGATACATTTGATTTCCATTCATTCCTTTATCTTTGTATGCATGACTTTGGCGAAGATTGCATAACATGTGCACGTGGTGTTATTCATGTATATTCATGTAAAAATCAAAATTTGGATGCTCTTACGCTATAACACATAAATAAGCAGTGATGTTCAGTGGCTGGTGGGGTCAGTGATGCAACCCAGGGGTTACTTTACACTTTTTCTCAACCTGCCTTCTTCAGTTTGTGGTCTCCTTGAATGCCTTTTGGCAAGCCGAGGAGAAAGGGCGTGAACTTGTTGCAAAGTTACTCTGACACTGGGGATGTTTGTTGAATGTTGATTTTCCATATTCATGAACTTTTAATCCAAAGCAGTAAAAGTATATGCACACATGTGATTGCAACAATTTTTAACTTTTTCTCAATAATTACAAGATTTTATTTCTTCTGCAACTTGTAAGAAACAAGCTGTTGAATTTTGAAAGCATTTACACATAAAAATATTTTCTCACACAGTGTTTGATTAAGGAAAACACACCACAAAATGGAGCTAAAATGCAAGGCTCATCATCAGGAGGTGCTCCTGTAACAGTGTTCAAGTGTTAAATAACACCATTAACTTAACTCCAACTCATATTCCATGTTTCTTCTTATCTAATTAGTGGGCAGTACAAACAGCGGACCAAACAGTGAGGTAGCAAAACTCAGTGTGATGAAAACGTGATGATATTCTGGTACAATTACATTCTGGCGACAAGATGGCTGTTTTTATGTTGTGCAGAGTATGCTGTGCTATCAGTTCTATCAAGACAGTTCTGCAGGTATAATTGTGCTTTCCTGGGCTGTACGCTAGATAACATCGCTTGACTGTTTCATGGTCCACTCACTAAATGCTGAATGCTAAAGCACTGGTTAGCCTATTACAGCTAAGTCAGAGAGCTGGGACACTTCAATAAGCTCAGCTAATTATCCCTTTCCCCCGCAGGGCTTCATTAGAGGGCTCCCCTCATCCATCACAGAAAAGCATAACCACACAAACACACACACACACACACACACACACACACTAGCATTTATCAGCCCAAACATCCACCCACATTTGTATGAGTTTGCCATGCACCTTCAAGCTGTCCCTATGCTTTTTCCAACTTGTAACACCCCCGTCAAACTATTCCCCAAGTCTACAGCAGAAGATTTCACCTGGCAATCAAAACCCATCCGATCCTGTCGTACTCACTCACACTTTCTGTTCTGTTTTAAAAATGATCAACCAACACACCAACGCACGGTGCATGCTTTCTACGTGGCTCGATGTGTGAATGCAGATATGCCATTTGTCATTTTTCATGCTTGGTGCACTCTCATGATGACTGTGCACATAAAAACTCCAGCAGTGACTCAGAGCGAAAAATTGTGGTCTCAAAATACCCAGTGAAAAAAAATACACCACAAAACTGGCCAGCGGTTCCAATTCCTCTTCAGGTAATGATCACCTAACTTCACATTCGAGACTTAAATGTATCTAATGCAACATGCTGTTTTGTCTTTGTGATGCATTCATATCACATCAAAGAAGAGGAGGGAATGGGATGGCATCTAGTTACAAATTAGAAGTGCTCACGTTTAGGAGCATCCGAATCCAAAACCATCGACAAACTGCAATAAATAATGCTTGCTTTTCAAAAGTGCAGCTGATTCTACTGGTGTAAATATAACTGATTATTTTGATTTTTATTACCTTGAACTACTGACATTGCCAATTCATTCATGTGCATGCACTATACTATATAATATTCTATATTTCTAAATTGCTTTTGGCTGATAGGTGGGTATACTGTAATTTGCCTGCAAAAGAGGTGGGTATATTCCATATATTTGTGTATACTCTCCACTACACCGCTGTATGGGAGCCTCCAAAGCAGTCCCATGTTCTATATTTAATTATGACTAGGAAGCTGATGTGAACAGTTGTTTATAGTAAATCCAATATGACATAAAGACATGGCACTCCACATTAATGTATGAACCGGGTTCAAGTTACGAGTCACTACTCTATTACCAGCATGTAAAGTCTGTGGAAAGAGACTAGGATATGTAAGTACATGTATAACAAGCTGCATGTGATTCTAGGTCTGGATCAAGTTATATCACAAACTGTTTAACTCAATAGTTTGGTGTTGGGCTGCACGGTTACCTGGATTTTGTTTGACTCCACATGGTGGGGAAAACATCCTCATTAGTTGCTCCCTGAGTTGCTACTCCATAATACTGTATTTCTATCTTTCATTCACTTCCATAGTGCAACCACACACGTGCCAAAATAACACTTTTAGCACATTAATGAACATGAACAAAGCAGACTATGCCAACATAAAAAACAACAACAAATAGGAAATGCATAATTAGGAAAAAAACAAGAAAAGCGCCACTTAATTTCCTTAAAAACATGGGTGCTGGCTCAGGATTTGTTGGTTTTTTTATATTGGCAAAATCCACTTTGTTGCTGTTGGTTTATGTGCTAAAAGTGTTATTTTGGGAGCTGTTTCGCCACGCTATGGAAGTGAATGGAGAGATAGAAATACAGTATTCTGGATTAGCAGCCCAGGAGTGCACAGAGCAGCTAATGAGGATATTTTGCTACCATGGAGACTCACATCACATCCAGCAAACCAACATACTTATGTTCAGTGCTGCTTTGAGGTACATTACCTTGAGCGGATGCAGACAACCTAGTGTTTTGAGGAACTGCATCCAGCAGCTACTTTGCTAAAGCAGTCCAGCACATTGCACTTCCCCAAATTAGTGCTATGTTGGAGCTGCAGGTATTCACTGAGATCACTGCACCTGCCCCGCTTGCACACAATGTTGAGATAAATTAAGTTTGGTTGTGTCATATTCATCTGTGTTTTTATTGTTAAGTTATTGGTAAAGTTGAGAAAATCTCACACTGAAAATTTTAACGCTCAGCCATGAATGAAGTCCAGACTATGAGCCATGAAAGTGCAATATTATCCAGGAGTAGGGTATCATTTGGCCCTTCCTACTCTGTCATAGACCTTCTCTACAAAAAGCATACAAGATAGGGGTTTATGGCCGCTGACATATTAATTAATGGAGCTGTTTTTTAGGCAAAAATTACATCATGTACATGCCTCAACAGTGGAACTGAGCTTGCTACTGCTTTTACTGCAACATTAAATTTTCTTTTGCATATGGAGGCCTACACTTTGAGCTAATTTTTCTTACCCAGCTCTCTAATATACGCACACGCTCACATTTCTATGCATGCATGACACTGGGCTTAGTTTCTGGCCCATCCACCCACCTTGATGCAAAAAGGCAACATCAATCATCCCTGTATTTCCCTGTATCCCTGTATTTCTAAAAATTTCTAAATTTCGGTAGTGCTAAAAAGCATCATACTGGGTAATAAAGGAAATGTCTGAGAATTTACTAATTTCCCACCAGACAAAACAAATCCTGCAACCAAATCCTGTATGTATCATTATTTACATCACCTCTTAAACTCATTATTACGGAAATTACAGTTTACTTTTATGTGTCTTGTTTTTATATTTTGCCTTGCCATCATTAGTGTCTTTCTTCTTCACTGTGTGACTGTTTTGAAAAGTGGTACGTGAATAAAGATTATAATTACTCCCCATGGGGAAACTGGGCTGTTGCTGCAGCACACTGTAGGAGAATAGGGGGTACATAAACAAACAATTCCAACACTTGGACATATTAAGAAGACATATTTCCAACAAAGCAACAGTCATATCACTTCCAGCGGAATTTACGAAGACTAAAATATTATGAGGATTATTTTTATTATGCAGGCTTACCAGAGAAGATCTTGCCAGTGCTGCCGGCAATAGAGACCAGGTACTGGACCAGGTGCTGGCAATTGGTGGTCTTGCCGCTGCCGGATTTGCCTAGCAGCACAATGGACTGGTCCTGCCGGGTAGTGAGCAGGTTGCGGTACGCCGACTGGGCTACAGCATAGATATGAGGCGCTGAGTCCTCGCGTCGGCAACCTTTGAACATGTGCATCACCTGAGGGGTAAGGAAGAAAAGGACAAGAAATATGGAGATGCTATGGGGGGTGAAATAAAAGAAATCAATGCTGTGCTGTTTTTGGAACAGCAGGGAAAACATAAGAGACGCATACAGTGCACACTCTGTTCTTTACACTGCACTGCTGCCTGTCGATAGTACTAATAGTTATGATGCAGCCTTCATGAAAAGCCTTCATAAATTTAGGACATTCAAAGACCTTTTCTACTGCCAAATTTTTCACCAGAGAAAATAACATACAGACATGACATAAAATGAGAAGCTTAAGCAATATATAAATGTGTTCAAATTAAGAGGAGGATAAATACATAGAAGAAATTAGCATTAAGCCTTAATAACACAACATTAAAAGTGAGCAGGGCCAAAGCAAGTACAGTCTAAAAAAGTGTGTTTTAAGAAGAAATTATAGCAAGTGAGCAAAGCCTTTCACAGTCGTTTCTAAACTTGGTGAGATTAAAGCACGGATGACCTCTAGATTTGAGAAGGATGAAAATGACTCAAAAATAATTTATTTATGAAAGCACACAAAACTGAAAGAAAACTACAAGAAGGCAAAACTGTACTCCTGTCTTGAAATCTTCCACACTAATCATCTACCATCTATCTATCATCTAGTTCACTTGTAGCCACCGCTCTCATATTAGAGGACAGACTACGTAGATTGAAGAGCTTTGACTGCCAAATAGGACTATTTCACATCTGCTCTCATTTAGCTGCCAAGTAAATCTCTTAGATTCTAATGCCAGTGAGGCATTTCTTGAGAGTGAATTTCGAAGTTATAACAAGATGTATACCTGAGTATTGGGACTGCCTAAAAAATGGTGTCTACCAAAACAAAACAAAAAACAAACAAACAAAAAAACAGAAGAATACTGAGGAAAAAATGATGGAAACTAGAATTAATCCCTGAGGTACCCCATAGGTGATCTGCTGAGGAAGATGAGGACACGCCCACCCAGGGCTTAAAGCGAGATGATCAACTGGCATGACACTATCAATCATGTCAAACGCTGCACTGAGGTTGAAAGGAACTAAATTCACATGGCCCCTTGAATCTTTTTAACACAAGGTAATTTGTGACTTTAAGGAGGGATTTCTCTGTCCTATGTGGTGATCTAAAACCTGACTGCAATTTTTCTAAACATTATTTGTGTTTAAAAAAAAGGAAATAGCTGAGTAAAAACTACTTTTTCCAAAACTTGAGATAAAATAATAGATAGAAGATAGAGCTGTTGTTGTTAAGAAATAAAGGTTTCTTAAGGAGAGGCTGAGCAAGAACAAAGTCTAGTGGGGAGATCTAGAGCTAGAGGTTTTCTACTTTCTCAGTGTAAACCATCAAGACCTCCTCCCATTTCTCCAGAGAGGTTCAGTCGGATGGTTTCGGGTCAGGGTTAATGAACAGTCAACAACCCTAAATAGGAGCTTTGAGTTGTGCTAAATTTTGGAAACAATATTTGAGAAGCATGGAGCTCTTGTATTACTGGGTATTTTCTAATTGCCGAGCATTTGGTCTTTCGTAATATCATTAAATATTTGCAGCTTGTATTTGTTTCCCTGGCATAGAGCTTGTATGTACTCGCTGTATACCCACTGTTTGACAAGTGATCTCTGTGGGAAGTGCAGTACAAAAACACCACAGCAAGGAGCACTTAGCTCCAAAGATTAGAAAAAAATAAAAAAAAAAAACACAAAGAGGAGGATTGGCATATAACAGCAATATCACAACTGGGGGGAAAACAGTCATATTTCTAGGCATGAATTTAAGACTTGACATTCTTTATTTAAATGTATTCAAGATATTTTAAAGCCTTAGGCTTACATAATATAAATTAATAACATTTTACGACTTTTCCAGGATCCGCAGACACTCTTGTCTGGCTCTTTAATGTATTTTCAGTGTGTTACTAAATGGCTGTGTGCTAGATTGTGTCTGTGTGTCTGTGCATGTGTGTGTGTGTGAGCCTTCCCAGGTCTAATAAAGAGTCATTTCATTGCGAACAATGGGAGCTGGTAGATGTTAGCAGCCGCTGGCCTTTGGGAACTGTAACCTCCAAATCTCATCAGGCTAATTGGATTTCATTGTCATTTGGAGGGGGAGAAGCCCAAGCTATCCTCTCACTCATCTTTTCTCATTTAATTAATAAGTCTCTTACCAC
>OMLB01064112.1:13038-26974 GCA_900302555.1 Myripristis jacobus | reverse complement strand
TCTCTTACCACTAAATGGGAGAAAGACCACTAAAGACAGAAATCCTCTCTGCTCCTGTGAACATGGTGTGTGTGTGTGTGTGCGTGTGTGTGTGCGTGTGTGTGTGTGTGTGTGTGAGAGATGTACGTCATTTAATAGCTTGATGATTTGTGTTTTAGTGTCTCAGAGTAAGTGTTAAATATCCATTTGGCTCTAAACTCTCAGGGTGTGTGTGTGCTGTCGCTGTGGTTGTGTGTTACAGAGGCATTGGGCCAATACATTTTTTTTCCAGGATTATTTTTTGGTACAGTGGAGAGAGACAGGAAACACAGGGTGGAGAGGCAGGGGGTGACATGCTGCAAAGGGCCCGGGGGTAAAATCACATGCCACTGTGACAAGGACCACCGGGGTATCCCAAATACAATCTTTAAGTTTGACCAATTTCATGAAATAAATAAATCAGCCAGAATCTTGGTCATGTCTCAACTCTAAATTGACAGCCAAGGATGTGATAAAATGTGAAATCTGGTCAAAATGACTCATCGCAGTTAATTCAGGTTTAAGACTGAGTCATCACTAGCAGAACACTTCTGCTGCACTGCCCTCTAGGGGTTGAAACTGTCAGTCACTTCTGGCCACTCTAAATCAGTGATGTAGCAGCAGGTACTTCACCTCTGAAAGCTGTTTACAATACCTGCCAAAATCACTGACTGGGTGTGGCCAGAAGTGACTGACAGTTTACGCGGTTTAGTGCTTCCCACAAACAACAAGTGCAGTATTAATCGAATCTTCAATAAATACTCCTCATAGTCAATTAAACTGCATTATGTTTACCACATCAGAGTTGAATGACGCTGAGTGTGCCAGATCTGATCTTTAAAAACAGGTAAATATCTGCCCCATATGTCAGTCCAACAGGCGTCAGTGTTTCCAAAATGTGTGTGTGCTCACCTTCTCGGAGTACATGGATGGTGTGCTGAGGGGGTTGATGACCACCATGTTGGCTCCAGCGTAGGTATGGATCAGGTTGCCTCCATAGCGCTGCCTCAGTGAGTGCATAACACTGGACTCATTCAGGTAGAGCAGCGAAGCCAGATCCTCCGATCGGTCGTACGATGGAGGGTTAGCCTGGGGAAGGAACAAGAGGAGATGATAACGTTGATGTCAAACCTGACTATGATGAAACTGATAGGTTATTTTTACATCACTGAAGACCTACAGGTACCTTTTTGCACTACAACACTGCCTACCGCCTGTCAAGTACATTAACGATCATTAACATATGGTGAAATTCTTTCCAGAAAAATAGTGTTTTATGTCCAGGTGAAGAGTAAAGACTTGAACTTCTCTTAGCTTGCATGTACAAGAGCACCTAGATTTACGGGAGCCTCACCATGCCACCATTCTTTCAGTTACAGTGGCTTATTTTCCCAACAGTGGTTTAGAGCATACATTAATGGGCTGTGCACACAGAAGATGTGCTTGCATTACAAAAAAGAAAAAAAAAGGACAGCATTTCACCATTGTTCTGACAACACATGAAACAATACGGTCGGCTTACTTAACAGCCATAGCTACGATCGATCAACGTAGCATAGTTAGCTGACTAACTAGAAATGAATCACATCTCCCTAAAAGCTAGTTTACAGTAGTTTTTTCACCTTAAATCATGAAGCTGTGGATGATCAGGCACCGACATGAATAACCTCTTTTTTGTGTGTGTGTATCAATCTTTGTCCCGCCCCTTGTCTTTTGTGATCAGCCACTTTTGCTAAAACTAATAGTGATGAGTGCTGCATTTTGGCATTTTGACTGTGTTCAAAAACAGCAAGCAGCACCTGCATCCCGTCAGAAAAACTTGAACAGCAGTTGTTCTCTGCATTAGAAAACAGCTGGCATACATTTATAGTGGGAAACTGTGTTTTTTAACGTAAAATCTGACACGTCCTCCATGTGCACAGGCCCTAAGGAAAACACCTTTGCATTTGACAGATAAAAATCTAACAAATATTTTACTATTGCTATCAAGACATTTTCTTCCTTTTAGTGTCCCTTCAGCGTCCCTTAACTACTAATACTCCGTTCCCATTGAAACCAATACAGAGCAAATGCAGTATACACTAAAGGAAAGACTGCTTTGTTTATCAATTTCTAAATCACACTCTCCTTGGATACAATCATCAGATTTCATCTATCAACAGACTACAACAAAGTGAGCCAAAATAAACGTCTTTACTCACTTCCTGCAATGTTGCCTCTGGCCGTCCTTTACAATCACAGAGCCAATTCTACTCTGCAGTGTTGCTGTTATTGCTATTTAACACGGCCACGCATAGTTTTATACAAAATCTATCAACATTCACAGCAGGCCTCCTGACAGACTTGACATATTACACAAGGGAACAAAGTACAAAATTCCTGCTGTATTACTAAAACCAATTAGCTTTACAACATTCAGCATTACATTCAGCTGGCTATGAGTGAAGGGTAGTGGGTTCCTAAGATATTTAACCTTTTGACCTGATCAAAACCCCAGCACTCTTAGCTGAAACTTAGAGCAACCCTACAGCCCTGTGGGTTTGTTGCGGAATGGTAATGTGATCCGAGGATAAAATTATGCCTGGGTCCAAAAGGCTTAAGAGCCCAAACAGGGACAGGGTGCTGTTTACAGGAGTAGGCGTAATGGGCGGTGGCACAGTGGCTTGGGCATTAGTATGCAGCAACATAAAGTGCCACTGGGGACGACCTCGGTGTCAAGTCTTTGATGCAATTAAAACAGATGTCTTTCCCCTGCCCATCTCAAACTTTGCAATTCCTTAATCAAACAGATGCTTTAGACATTTGATTAGCTGCCATCGACCTTGACGGTGCAAAGTCGCTCTTTTCGCCGTCACCTTACGAGAACCGAATGACTACCAGGTCTTGGGTATGAAAAAGTTTTGTTTCTTCCTCCTCCTTTTGTCAACGGATACTTTCTTGTCAAGGTCTTTGAGACAGCATGAATAATGAAATATTTTTGGTACCGGTAAACAGATTTTTGAAGTCCCGTCAGAGATCTCTGTGTCCGACTGGGCAAGGTGCCACGGCTAAGCAAGCGAACAACAACAGGTGGTGGCAGTTGGGTGTCGAACCTCCAAATGTTGCCCTCTGACCTCTCCTCCAGACACATTTCATCATGCCCAGCGGCTGTCAGCGTCCTCACTGGCCATCTGTGCTCGCCTGACCGTCCACTGTGGGCATGCTCAGATGGAGTGGCAGGTGGAGAGTAGACTTCCATCCTTGCTTTTTGCTCCCACCGGGGAGGTCTTTTTTTATGTCAAAATCTGGCCCTGAGGCATTGTTTTCTAACATACGGACATGGTTGTCTGGGAATGAATCCTACATATACAGTAGCAGCTACAACAAGAACATTTGTATCCTGTTTCCTAGGATAGGATAATTCTTCTAACATTTTTCAGAGGGTTAATAATGTACAAACCTTTTAACAAGATAAGAGACGAGATTTTTCATATGCCATCTCCTACAGGAAACAAGCTACTGTAGTTTTAAAGTGTAGAGTTACTGCACTACAGCATAGAAAAAAAAACTATCCAGAGCTCAACAGTCAGTGCAATTTGATCAGTTATCAATTTTTGAAGATCTATACCCATAGAGATTAGGGACAATTACACCTAAGCAGCACTTTTCAAAACAATCCGAAGCATATGCTACTTAATGAAATGAAATTGGACTAAAATATACTCATCAAGGGGTGGGGAGATTCATGAACTGGGATGGCTGGGTGGGAGATACAGAGGTATCATTTGCATTTATTTATTCATTTATTCAAAACTCTGGATGACTTGAGGATAGGGCTGAGCAAAATATCAATAGTCTCGTGTCAACATTTTGTGAAAGCACCAGGGTCACCCCCGAAATATCAATAGAGGAGAATTTGCTGAAAAATACAGTGATATTTGATTTTGTCCATATTGGCCGGCCCTGCTTAAAGGAGTTGCTTTACTTCTCCTCCTCTCAAAACACAACAGTGCTGCCGCTTTTAGGAAAACTAATGTGGAGGACTTTATTACAGTGATGGAAAATTGTTGTGAATAAAGTTTGAAGTTTCTGAAAGTTCATTTTCATATCATAGTGGAATGAATGGACCAATGACTGTATAAAAGGCAGGAAAAATTATATTGGAACTTCAAATTACGACGTGAAACATGAAGTGCATACATTTTGTAGATATTACGTTTAATATGCAAAATCATTTCAAGTATCAGTGTGGCTTCATTTGCAGACTGAATTACAACTGAAGTACTTGGGAGCTGAACAACATAAATCCCATGACTACACTCACTATCAGTGCATCTCTACTATCCCATATACGCCAGGTGAGCCAACTGTGGATAGTCTGGCTAACTCAGCGGGGTGGGAGACGTTTCAGCGGTCACCTACCTTCTCCACATCATCTTCGTCCACATCCAGTAATGTCCCATCATGCTCCAGTCTGATTTTCACTTTGCCCTCTGGAAGGGAGCCAGGCTCTGTCTTCACCATGGTGGCTGCCAGAAACCGAGGAAACAACATTAACTGTGAGCTTTTATTGCTGCTTTAAGAGCCCACACACATCTGACAAACTGCCCGCCTGAATTAATGTTTAGTAATCCAAGTGAGTAATTGGCTAATTAAACTGAATAATACAGAATCAAAATATGAACAAGTGTCAAGTACAGTGTGTGGTCATACATATATAATACTCCTGATGAACTAATGTTGCTTTTAAAAGAAGCATTACACAATTTATCGTAATAAATGTAGTCTTGAAAGTGCAAGGGTCCAGTATAGGCTAGACAGTGTGGAAAATATAATATGATAATCATACATAAACACTGTCAAGAACAATGATCAATCAAGTCACCAGAAATTCATTAAGTTCCTGTGACATGCCAAATTTGTGCTGTTCCTGGAAATTAACCCACCTTTTAACCAGGATTATGAGGTGAGAGCTAGCAACAAAGCACTTTAATCTGATGTGGAGCTTTAAATGGCAAGGTGTCAGATTTAGTCTTTCTCATGTCAACTCTATGAATGCAAACCTCCAAAGTGTACATTTTTAGTATGCAGCTAAGTGAGCCCTAGAGCAGTGTTAGCTGAGATATCGTAGCAGGACTAGTAAGACCGATAACAATTTCAGTTCCAACAAGTGGGATGTTTTCACTGTCTTGGGCAGATTAGTTGGAACAATATCCCCGTCTTAAGCATGCTGCAGTTCTTTGAGAGGGGCTACATCAATTGTTATTTTCAAAGTGTTTTTGATTATTGCTCTTCTATCTCAAACTTAAAACACAGTTACATTTTGAAAGATTAGACCAAATTTGCAAAGAAATACATGATTTGCTGACATCTTGCATCCCTGAGAATCAATCAAAAGAGAGCAGCTCATCAACCAGGTCACTCGCAGTGTGAACACATGGTAACACTATTACTGTTCTGACATGGAGGAAAGATGAATGAATGAATCTGTATCTGGTTATATATGTTTACTGTCATTCCAATAAGGCCTCAGTGAATTGTACTTGACTGTATTATGAACTTAATTCTTCTCTGTTTGATAAGAAAGGAAATGGCACATGCAGAAGTAAGAAATGTTGTAATCTCATCTCACCCAGGGAGAAGCCATCCTTGTGGACCAGCCAGACTTTTTCTGATCCATACCAAGCCTGCTCAGCTGCTATCTGCTCCTCGGTCTTCACCTGGTGGACAGCAGGCACAAGGAAGAAAAAAAAAACACATTCAGTTACACCATCCAGAGTGTTGAAATGTCGTCACATGTTAATGGGAACACAGTGACTCAAGCCACTTCACTGGACCGCTCAAAGTCAATAAACACATTTGGTCTGATAGAACTCTGGAAAATCATTATGCACCACAAGACCTCCGATTTCAAACTCTGGTGTAGTTTTACACAGGAATTCAGTTTCTCCACATCCTTTCAGAGAAACTTAACAGAATGGCTGTGATCACTAATTAGATACTAACACATGCGCAAAGACTATAGAGGAACGGCTTGTCAAGATGATGAACATGCAAAAGGTGACAATGGGCACACAGTGAGGAGGCACTGAACAGCTTGAATGGTGAGGAGAGGGAGATTATGCAGAGTAGGGTTCTTCTGTTATAGTTTTTTCTAATATTTTTGGATTAATACCACCCACGGATACTATATTTCGCAATAATGTTAAACATGATGATTTTTACTTTGCTTGACAATGTGCAAAAGCATGTTAGACCATCATGGGACCCAGATAGCACATATTTATATTAAAGCATACTTAGGTGGAATCAAATCAAAAAACTCATTTGAATCAAGTCAGGTTAAGAGCTTCCCATGAGGTGCTATCGATCAATTCTATCATCAGTCAAACTGCATCACTTCCATCATTCAATATCTGATTTTATTGGCCAGTATCAGCCATTTATTGTTCCAACTCTAAGACAAATGCCCTCACTGCTCCGTGTCCCCACATCCTCAATGGACATTGCATGCTTCTTCAGGGTAGTATGTGCAACTGTGTGTGTGAGTGTGAGAGAGAGAGAGAGAGAGAGAGAGAGAGATGAGAGATGAGAGATGAGGTGATGCTGAGAGTTCAATGGACTGCAACTTAAGAAAACATTTTAATAGACAAAATACAAGCAAATAAAAAAATCTGAATTCGCAGCACATCTTCTAAATGCTGTGCATTGTCAAATTGGTAAGAACTTTTTTTTTTTATTTGAATGTATTTGGTCTATTAGCATGTTTTTTCTTAAGCTGCAGTGCTTATGCCGCCTTTCCACTAATGTGCCAAATACGGGCGAGCTTGTGCATGCCGATGCCAGTTATATTTCCATTGTCACTTCCGGTCTCTGATCGTGCTTTGGTTGGGGTATACAGCAGCCAGTTTCCAGATGCCAGTTGTCCACCAAATCCCCATGGGCCAGACAGGGCTAACCAAGGTCTGAGGCAAAGTTAAGGCTCATGGGCAGGGTTTACCTGGCTTTGGGCGGGGAGACGGGTGCAGCTGATAAGTAAAGATGTCAGTACAACATTTCTCATCAGCCCACTTTTATCGTAGAGGAATAACACATAAACAGCAGTATTGGTCTAATGAGGACATTAGAGTTCTACTCACTATCTGGGCAGAGGATAACGTCCAACAACAAATCGACGGTGGGTTTTAGGACAATACCACGGGGCCATTGGCACGACTTTGGAAACATAACGCATGGTGTTTGTTCTCATGGCATGAGATCGTGGGTCAGTAACACCGTCTGGCTCAAAGACAGCCCTAGCTCGCGATGGTGAGATGGTGGAAAGACGGCTACTGTAAACAGCCAGTGACCCCAAACCAAACACACAAGTGAGTCAGCAGTCAGGTAGGTTTAATAAGCTGAGGTGGTTGGTGGGGAGGGCTGCCTGAGTGACACACTAAAACCACACAACATATCACAGCAGCACAAAACCAAAATGACAGAGATTAACTTCGTTCAGTGCACAGTGAGGGGGAAAGGTGAAGAATAAAAAACATGAAAAAAAAATAATGAAAATGAAATAAAGTAAATGAAAAAATGCTAAATTATTTAAATCATGAAATTTTTTACATTAATTTCAATGCAGAATTCAATGCAATCAGTGCAAGTTTAACAGTGAAGGAATGAAAGAAATGTCAAACCAAAGAAACAAATTAAATCAGGGTTCAAGTCAATGATTACATGTTAATTTTGGATTCTGTACTTTGTAAATAAAAATACAAATGAAAATAAAAATATTGATGATATTGATATTGATATTGATGATGATGATAATGATCATCATCACTAAAATTATTTTTTTAATTAAATAATAATAATAATACTAATAAATAAATAAAAATCCTACATATTAATCCCAATATGAGTGCAATGCCAGAGCAAAGCTGTTTGACTGATTGCATGCTATTCATGTGACTCTGTTTAGCCCAGTTTTAGTGCTCTACATCACCCCCAGGGGGTGGCCTCACATATTCTCAGAGGTGTAATATCTCCCTATCTCTAGCGAGAGTGTCACACAATGTGATTTGATGGAAAAGTGGACAAGGCACACTGCAAATCGCAAGCACAGGGAGAGTTTTGTAGTCAACAGCACAGCACTCCACAGATAAGGGTGATGGAAGGTGGTGTTTTTGGGACAGGCTGGTGAAGGACACTCAGGCACAGCAGACACCAGACCTTGGGCTGCTGGGCTGCAGCATGAGATGCCTGAAGGAGGGCCACAGGGTCCTCATCCACTGTTCCCTGATGTTTGGCCAGCATGAGGTGGAGGGAGGAGTTAAAGGTCACAGTTAGATATAAGCAACATGTATATATGTAGACTGAACAGTGCACACAACCAGCAGCAAACAGGGAAAATATGGTATCATCTGCATATGTGCAGATTTTATCACTGCTTTTGCAGAAAATGTAGATGCAACAGATGCTTATATTTACAGAGGAAACCTGTGAGAGAGAAATATGGCTTACTGCACAAGTATGATCATCTATGGTAAGACTTAATGATCCACTTGTTGCATTATGGCAGATCACAATTTTCCTATCAGTGTAACAGATTAGTGGAGACCAAAAAGTTGTTGCTGCAAAAGAAATTTATTTAAGATCTTGTAGATTCAGATGTTTCTTAGTGAGGCAATAAAGTCGACTTGGAGTCTTAAAGAAGGACAGACAGAAGTGAAGAATGAGGAGGAAGTCTACATCTGTAGATGAGTCAATGCATCATGACACACAGTTGCAAGACGGTGATACCTGATCATCGTAAATCACCAATGGCCAAAGGCTGCTTATCAGTCAAACACACCAGTCATACACTCCTTCATACATCAGACACACATCTGCTCAAAGAGTAGCCTGCCTGGACCAGGCCTGAACATGCAACCAGTGTTTTATCATGGAAAATCTCTCAATCACATGCCAGAATCACTTAGAGGCAACACAGATAAATGCAAAGCTCATGCAGGTCTTTTCTATCACCCTGATGCGTCTTGAAATCAAATATGCCGCTCCATTACAGGAAAGCAACTTAATAAGCTATAACTCTTAAACTCTTATGCAACAAAAAGGACAAATCAAGGATAAAGCAGTCTAAAGGTTTTTTGTCAGTCTTGTTCATACCATACAGAACTATTAAAAGGGGAGGAGAAAAGATCCTCAGTGACTGGTTAGAACATACAGATCAGGCTTTGACTGATATGGGTTTTTGAAGGCAAGTGGAGTTAGTAGATAATATTTTCTGACTGATGCTAATGACAGCCCATATTTGTGTTGATGTTCAATATCTTTAACTCATGCCTTTTTGTAAAGGGATAGTTCACCAATTTGGAAAAATGTGATATTACTTCACCACTAATGTCCTTATGTAGGACATTAGTGGTGAAGTAATATCACATCTTCCTCTCATGGTTACTGAGTGCTGGATACTGACTGGATTCTAACAGTTAGCATGTGGAGAATTCCGCCAGTATCCAGCACTCAGTAACCATGAGAGGAAGATAGCACCACTACTGTCCTACAGAACAGCTGGTGGGAAGAGAAATAATATCAACATGGGTTAACTATCCCCTAAAAAAATGAAACATACTCAGTGATCCCCTAGAATTTATTCTTAAGACCATGAGCAACCAGTGCAGTATTGATAAATTCTGCAGTAACTATATAAATCAATCAAACTGCGTTATATCCATCATATCAGAGGTGGACCACGCCAAACGGACCAGATCTTACTTGAAGAAATGAAAGGATAATCTCAGCCTCATGTATCAGTCTAACCCTAATACAGATGTTCAAAACTGACAAACAAGAACAAAAAAAAAAAAAAAAAAAAGGATGACGGCAGCGGCAAGAACAGGGTGTAAAGTTAGAAGTCCTGGCCTTACACTCCAACACGGCACACGAGTACAAACTCCAGCCAGGAGGCCCAGAGGGAGGCCGGGTGGCCGCAGTACCTGGGGGGGGCCCTGGGGCTCTGGGGCTGCTGGGGCCGGGGCTTGGATGGAGGCTGACCTGACTGCTGGCTCCAGCTTAGCCACAAAACAGCCACAGAGAGACAGCCGCAGCCAGCAAAAGCAATGTGAGTAAGAAAGATTGAAGATGTGCGGAAAGAAAGAGATGGAGACAAAAGGGAAAGAAAGGAGAGGGTGGAAGGCAGAAAGAAAAAGATGACATGGTCAACATGAAATATTGGATAAAAAAATCTGTATATATTGGAAAAAAACAAAAACAGCATGGGCATCTGGTACAATAAAGGAGGGGTAAAAAATGTTAATGTAATGAGTATTTTAAGTGATGACTGACTCTGAGATTTCTATGATGACAAACTGGCCATGCACTTTGGCAGCTTAGAACAGCCCGACGGGCAGTAATGTGTGGATCTGCTGAGAGACATGTTAGTGAGATGTTATTTCAACTTGGAATGTGCCGTAAATCTCAGAGTTGAGAGCAGAGCCAGAGAGGAGCGCCGTTAATTGGAAAGACTAAATCATCTCTGGACGGAAAATTAATGAGCTATCAAGCAGCGGGATCCTATTTAAATTAATTTGGGAGGGTGGTGGTGCTATGAGCCTGAGTGATGTTAAAACATTAGAGTAAGAGACAGAGTAAGAGTAAAGTGGAGGGAGAGTTTTAAGCTCCTGTTAAAGACAAGAGAGCAGAGAAGGAAGCTGGAGAAACTGAGAGGAGAAGGGAGTTGGAGCCAGTACAAGAGAGGGATAAGATTTCCTCCATGACAAGCCACACTGGCAGACAACCTACTGTGTCCCATTTGGAATACACTCAGCATTCAGGAAAAAAAAACTCCCAACACCTTTCACTGACTGTGACCCTAAACAGACACTCCTAGGCATGGTGACCACTGCAAAGTTAAGTGCAAGTTAAGACATCATGATTTTAAGTACAATTTGAATGATATAAGCTTGTGCAGGCAAACACTGATATTTTTGCTCAATTATTTCTTCTGTTTACAAGCCTCAATGCCATGTTTTTGAAAGAAATCATATGAATCTCCTCAGGTTTCAAAGGGCTCCCCTCAGACAACCAGTGCCATGTTGATCAATCATACAATAAACAGTGAGTAGCTCATATCAGAATTTTAATAAAGGGCCAATTATCTGTCTAAATAGTGTTGTAGCCTAACCCTAGTTTTAGATATGCTCTGGGATTACAAGCATCACTCCTGTACATGGGAATCAAAGCATTTCGAGGAAAACGGATGCAAGAGGAAAGGAGATGCTAAAAAAATGGGGGAGGTGAGGAGAAGGTAAGGAAGGGACACAAAGAAGGAGGCAGAGGGAACCAGGGAGAGAAAACACTGTGGAAGAAGAAAAAAAAATCACACTTGACACAACATGGACAGACAGAGACGGACAAAAAGCCAAGGCAAGACATCAATGATGGGCAGACGGACAGCAGCGTCATTTACAGGGGCGGTGAAGATCCTCATCAGGCGTCTCTGAGCCTCCTCGGTAGGGCTGAGCGGCGCCTCCTACAGGTCAGAGCGGCAACACATTGAGTCCAAACAGCCATCCCATACAGGAGAAGCAAAGCTCTGAGGGCATGACTACCACAGCAAGCGACTAGGACTACACACAGCATGATTTGCAGTGCACATTTGTCATCTGTTGGTCATGCCGTAAGTGGTATGATTAGCTAACTGGGATCCAGATGTTATGCAAATAATATCTGTACACAGGGTTTCCCACAGTAACAATGCACTCAGTAACAATGTGAGGAAGATAGCACCACTACTGTCCTACACAACAGCTACAGGGGAAGTGAAATAATACCATAATTTATAAACTAGGTGAACCATTCCTTTAAAATCATTTAGCTGTGCCTGTTATTAAGGCAGGTTTATTCCTTTTGCACAACACAGGGCCCCTTCACTCAGCCCGTCAGCCACCGTGACTCACACGTTTCCTCCAGGAAACCCCGTCTGCACACAAACACACTTTATCAACAGCTACGCAAGGCTGAATATTCGACTTGCTGTAGGACAAACAGATACAAAACACAACCTATGGGTTATTTTGGAAATGCTTTTTGAAGAGGAAATGCTGAAGGGTGCCTCAAACAACATGCATACGCACACACACACACACACACAAACACACACACAAACACAAACACACACACAAAGTTAGCAAGTCCCATATACACGAAACTGCCAGTTAGAAGAAAAATACCTGCAAGCAGAAAAACCATTGCGACAAACCATGCTCTGGTTGAGCCAGTGAACAGATAAACGGCCATGGGGTCTATGTAACAAAGTGAATCTAATTATCAGTGTTGTCTTTCTGTAATAACCTTGTATATCCATCTTTAGGAATCTAACATATAGTCAGCAATGTAGTGAGAAGTAATTATAACCTGCAGCTTGTGATGATCACAAACTAAGTTAGTATGATGGACAATAAAAATATGTCAAAGATTTGCAACTGCTTAAAGAAATGGGTAAAATCCATTCTTCATGGTGGATGAACTGCATTTTTGTCTTTTTGCCCTCCCCTACAACCCTACCTGTAACAGAAAAAAGTCAATTAAGTATGGCCAGGCAGTGCTGGTTTAACAAGCCTTAGAAAACAGTAAGTGGGTGAGCTCCAACATCTAGCAGCTGACTCTCAAAGCTAGTGTGGCAGTCGGAGCCAGCATGTGTCGAGGCTTAGGCATAAACAAAGACCCTGTGAGGTCTGTAATTGCGGAAACTCAGTGAGAGGCCGGGAAGAGACAGCCTTTTTTACCATATCTGCCATCTGGAAAGTTACGGGATAGTTCTGTTATCTCTGTGCCTGGTCATGGGCTCTGCTTTGAATTTCTTCTCCCAGAATACAGTGCTGCCTTCAGTAATTGGCTCTACATGGGTCTCTCAGGAGTGGCTAAGAACTCTAGGCCACTGGCAACATCACATTCCTCCTTTGGAAAAGTCCCCCCACTGATTAGCCCTGGTAAACAAGGCTTGTGAGCTACATTGTGCAGTATGGTCTCACTGGAAAGAAAAAAAAAGCAGCCAAACTCCTTGTTTGTTTTGATGGGAGATGTCTTGCCGCAAAAAGGGTCTCAGAGGAAAGGGTTTTAGGGCAGAAGCACTGCATGAGATGAGGGCACAAACCTCAAGAGAAGTTTAAAAGAGACTGAACTCAATGAAATCTGCAAGAAACAAAAGCCTCATCACAGTGTAGTTTCTAACAAATAAACAGCTCACTAACTTGGCAATAAATCCAACTTAGTGAAGAAATGAGAAAGTTGAGGGGGAATTTGCAGGCTTCTGATCAAAAGCTTACCAAAGCTTGCTCAAATCCCAGTGCCGGTTGGGAAAATGTGGGAGGGGAAAGTGAATGAGTAATGCTCTCCCCTCCCTTAACAACTACTGCTGAGGTACCCTTGAGTAAGGCACTGAACCATAAACTGCTCAAGTGGTGATGCTCAGTGGGGCTGGCAATAAAAGACTTTGTGTCGGGTAGCTCCCAGTGTGAATGTGTGGAACTGCATGACTGTGAAGGAGGTCAGTACTGCAAAAGAGAATGCATGCTCAGTAAACTTATCCTGTATACACAAAAGGTAAAAAAGAAAAAAATCATGTTTCATACTGCATTAGGAGACAGTTTCAAGCACCATTAGAAAAGCCAGTTGTTTAGCAAGGAACTCCACAGTGAGTGTTCAAACATTTGTGGTAACTGTCACAAAGCACCAGCGTGCACTTTTGTTTCAAAGTCATGCATTTTCACCACTCCTTTTTCACATCTAAGGTCAACATATTGACCGTGCATGCTAAGCGTGGACATGGTACCTCTTGTTTTTTCACAGCTGGTTGTTTTTGAGCAGCAGGCTTGGATCCTGGAGGGGGAGACAGGGGACCTGGCTTGGGACGTTGAGGAACAAAGCCCGCCGGAGGGGAGAGAGGGGAGGGTTT
>OMLB01064112.1:0-13018 GCA_900302555.1 Myripristis jacobus | reverse complement strand
AAGACCTGATGGAGGAGAGAGAGGGGTAGATTTCGGGGCTGCTGGGGTGGTTGAGGGGGCAGTAGGAGGGGTGGTTTTAGTAGCAGTGGTCAATTTGGGTGCAGGTATGAAGCCAGGAGGAGGAGACATGGGTGAGGGCTTGGGTGCTGGGATGAAGCCTACAATGGTTGGGAGAGAGGCGGGCTTAAACTGAGAGGGTTTGGAAGGACTTGTGGTTGCGGTTGTGCTTTCAGAAGACGTGCTGGTAGGAGTTGCTGCAACCGCAGGTTTGACCTCCTGTTTCTGAGCTGATCCTACGCTTTGGGGCTCAGACTTAACCTCCTCTGGCTTTTTTTCGTCTTTCCTCTCCTCGGACTCAACTTTTTCCACTGGTTCATCCTTACGTATTCGCGGGCGGGGCTCCCTTGTCCTGCCCCTTCCCATGAGATTAGTCAATCCTTGTGAAATGTCATCTTTCTCTTCTGTTTTGATGGTGTCATGTTTGAAGGAGAATGATGAAATTTTGGCACCCTTGAACACTGAGGCTGGTGCTGGCACTGGTGCTTTAGCTGGTTCAGGACCAGGTTTTACCAATTCCGGGGCCTTGGTTTCCTCTTCCTCTGCGGGTAGCACCTTCCTCACCACACGCCGGACCACCTTCACCACCTTCTTGCGTGTCAGACCCTGGTCATCCGTAACATCGGGCTGGCTGGCACCAGTGCCCAGATCTTTTATATTACCGTTAGCTGTGCCATTGACTGCACTGTTGATCAGAGTGCCGTTTTGTTGGCTGTTCCCATTCACGACCGGCTCAGGGATTTTGGTAGTTTGAGGCGGTTCAGGACTCTTAAGACGCTCGGCCATCTTGGATGGTGGCTCAGGGCTTTTGAAGCGGTCCGGCACTTTAACGGGTGCCCTAACCTTAGGTGGGGAGGGACTCCTGACCCGGGCTGCAGACTCTGTGTGGGCAACTGGTGGGGGGCTTTTCGCCCGAAATAGCCCTCTGCCAGGGTCTAGAGCTGGCACTGACTGGGCCCGGCTGTACAGACCATCATTGTCTGACTACTCACACAGAGAGGAAAGAAAGGAGATCAGAAATTATATCAGAAACTGTAAGCGAAGCATCATTTCTACATTTTGAGAAAAGCTCCTCTAAGTCATTGCTGAACAATCAAACTGTTGGCATGTTATGGCAGGCTTAATGTGTCTTGGCGTATCAACAGTCATTTCACCCATGCATTATTAATTAAAGACTAAAGGCAGCAAAATGATAGCCCCTGCCATCTGGACAGCACGGTCAGCTGTGCTGTCTAAGAGATCACTGTTTGAAAACTTCAGGACTCCCAGCTTACTCAAGAAATCACTCATTTTAGTCCTTCCATATATATCACAGACCCATTTGAGCTCATAAGGGACATTTTATGAATTTACCAGATCAGAGAAAGTCAATATAAAACATGTACCGCCAGTTTCCTGTGCAATTTATAAAATTACTACTGTGGCAAACAAAATTTAAAAAAAAAAATTATCTAGAGACTTATACAGCACTACAAAGTCTGACTGGGCTGCACGTTACCAGATAACCAGTAGCCCAACACATGCCTGACTGCCCCCTAAAATAACTCTAAAGTAGCCCACAATGAGTTTATTTGAAGAGTGTGTGCATGGCAGCTAAATACAGTGAGATAGCTGGAGTGTCTTGGACAACTCACAGTAGCTGGCCATTGGTGCAAACCATATAGCAAATGCCTCACTGCCTCACAAACACACCAGTGTACACACCATGACTAGCTGACATCCATCTCCTCCTGCCATGTCATAGTGTCAGGGTATTTTCTATAAATAACATTCATATGAACCAAGTTTGGGGTTCTCTTGACATTCAAACCCAAATAATCCACAAACTGTATTTGTAATTTGTTATTCTTAGATCATTTCTGGCCCGTGATGTCTGGGCAGATTGGCCCCAAATCACTGCATTGTGGGCACCCTGGAGAGAGATGCGACAACACTCAGGGCCAGTAACGATAACTTATCTGTTTTTGTGGCCAATACTGATACGATAACCAATTACTGTTACTCTTGCATTTACAAAAAAGTGGAGAGGGTTTTCTCACATGAGAAAAGCCATTTTTACTGACATTCTTCATCAAATATTTATGTTTATCTCTTTAAAGTGCATAAAGTAAATAGAAAACCTTGAATGGCTAGAGAGCCCCCACATCTACAGCACCTAATGTGCTTGTTTAAAAAAAAAAAAATCTGGAAGTGACTAAACCTTGGACACTGAGGTGACTAAAATGTAGGCTGATGGAAATGAGCCACGTAAGAACCGTCACTACTTTAAGACAAGTCTTCGCATTATCGGCTGAAATTTCATTATGGGAACAATTATTTAATTTTCTCATTTATCAGATTAGATCATATCGGCTTCCAAAATGTCCCACATCTCTCGTCAGCTTTGGATAGACAAAGGGTCTTGCAGCTAGTAAGTTTGTAAAGCTTGGGGTTTAGGTAACAGAATCAGGCCACTTGCTTCTTCTGGCTCCTCTTACATTTTTAACATTTTAATCAAGTCCTATCTTTGTGTTTTTTGCCTCATCATAGTCAAACTTCTGTGATTAAACAGATATGCCATCTTGTGTACTACAGCTGAAAATAGAAAAAGTGTTAAACATAGGCCTAAAGTTAATCATGAAATGACCTGTACGACTTAAGATAAAGCACTCTCCACTGTGGATCCTGATTAAACTTACAAAAGAAAACCTAGTGGGTTTTTTATGTCTGGCCGATAGAGAAGGCCATAATGAGATTCATGGGCTTAACAGATTTCTCAATTAACAGCGAGCTAATAATGAGTAAAGCTCTGAGGCTAGATAGGAGAGAGATTCTGTCTACTTTGCTCATCATATATCACATATAAAGCTTCATGGTGAGACACTGGGTCAAGCAAAGAAATTATTTGCACTTTGCTGTTTTACAGTGTACGGGTGCAGTTTGCCTTCCATCAAAACTATCATTGTCTAAAGCAATTATGCTGCTTAGAAAGCAATTACAGGGGCTGCTCACAGTGCCTATCCTCTAAGGCTTTTGTTGGGAAATTAAAAAGGGTAAGTGTCCGTGACATTGCATCCACAGTTTAGAAATTACTTTGTTCATCAACTTTGTGGCCTTTTCCAAATCAATCGGTTAATGAAATTGTTTAAGCTGTGAGAAGAGACGCACCATCTGTTATAAAACCAGTGCAGGAGGTTTCAATGAAATATGACATGGACCTAAATTAACATTAACAAAACCCCACAGGTCTGAACTGTAAAATATGAATTGAGGGATCATGTTTTCATGAGGACAAGTGTTTCTTGGACAAGCTCAGATGAAGGCTACGTGCAGGGAGGGCACTTTGGACTGCCAAGAGCAAGGAAAGTCCCGGTCTCAAATTAACTCGTCTCTTCACAATTTTTTGCCAAGTCTGGTCTGACTGAATACTGTATGCAGCACTGATTATAACATCAGTCCACTTCCATTAAAATCTGCAAAACATAAAACAGCAAACACTTGGACCTTGATGGATAACAAAAGTTTTGAAATAAGGCCTGGAATAAGACATGAGACAGCTCCGCTCTGGCTGACTGAGGCGCTGATCACTCCGTCTGACTTGCTGCCCCCCCTAACTCAACAATCAAATTCACACTTTGGAGCACTTACACTTTTGCTGCCTGGCTTGTTCTCGTCTTTGACCTGAAGGTGTTGATATGGAGAGGGAGCTACGTCAAAACCTTGGACACCGTATGCTTTGCTTTTGACACACTGTGCAAATCACAAACCATGCAAAACACCAGTGCTTATTTCAGGGAGCTATCTTACATTTAGATGTTTGGATCTCTTTCTGTAGATACAAGCAACACAATTATTATTTCAAGTAAAAAAGGAGGAACTCCTGGTATTGCTGTCCATGTATGTTTTGATACTCTGATTCCTGTATGACGTGCAGCTTTGTAGAAACAAGAAATCACTTTGTTTGCTCGTTTTTCAACATAATGAAATCAGAGCCAAATATTTCTGCTTCATATTTCTGCTTTTGTCTATCCAATGCAGAAAACCAATTTTCCATAGGGGGAAATTAAAAAAAAAAAAAAAACTGTGTTTCGGTTTTGTAATTGTGAGGGTGGCAACATGAAAAAGGTCCTTATTCTCATTTTTCTGTCTTATTGGCAAAAAAAAACATATCCTCTTTCCGCTTTTTTCATTGCAATGCAGAAAACAAACTTTCCATAACCGAGAAACAAGAAATCAAGCCATGTTCGTTACGTATCTATAAAAGACATGAGCAGAAATAGGGCTGATTTTCCTTTTTTTGTCTTATTAAAAGACAAGAAAACTAGAAAACAAATCGATTTCTTGTTTCTGCCAATTGGATTTCATCCAAGAATTAAAGTATCAAAACTTACTTGGACCAAATGTAAGGCACTTCAGCATAAAGTGTCCAGCAACTGGAATGCTTGATACAAAACTCACAGTGAATGGGGAACTAAAACTAATTAATATTTATGTATAAGAGTGAAACAGCCAGCAAATTGATAACGTGATACATGCAAAAACCACAACTAGTTTCAAAAATCCCAATGAAAACCACACCATGCAGTGTTACAATGCTTTCAGAAACGTCCAAATGAGACTTCCCTTTTGCTCCCAGAAGGAAAAACGTGAAGAGAATGCCATGTTGGCTGCGTTGATGTCATGGGCTGTGTTGACTGAGATAGGAGAAGGAAGAGGAGGAGGGGGGGCTGGGTGAGGAAGAGGAGACAGAGGGTAGGAGTAGACGGATGAATAGACAGATGAATAGAGATGAGAATCTTCGCACTATAGGCAGAATCTGTTGGTCCTTCAGTGTAGGCAAACCACGTGTTGATGACAGATAGATGAGAAAAGTCTAAGAGAGAGGGAGATGCAGGGGGATAGGAGATTATAGCATGATTACAGAAAGCAAAACAGATGGCAAAAGATCCCCCACAGACACAAGAAATAAGTGAAGTCTTCAAATACAAAAAAGCCTGGAAACCAAGGCTTTCAACATAATAACTTGAGAAAACAAATGCTGTGTCGAATGGTAAACACAGTCACACTATCCTCAGACTTTTAAACCTGTCCTTGATATATATTGGAAAGTGAGAACACAGTGACATATGAAGTTTATGCAGGAAGCACACCAACAGAGAATGAATCTCTGTACTAAGTAAAGGGCCAGTGCTATCAACTCATCAGGCTAATTTGTACATCAAATCGGATGAGGCTCTCCTCCCACTGTTGTGCCCTGGCTGGTGCTCTTTGGCTGGATAAGATTAGCACCAACAGCCCTGATCCCTCTCCAAAACACGTTTTACTGGGTGTCAGGCAATGTCCAGGCTTGGCTCAACCATGAGAGGTGTCCAAGTGTGCATTTGTTATCAGTAGGCATTGAACTAGGGCACTAACAGGCTTATTTTTGGACAAGACATTTTGTCTGCAGGGCTTTGGGCCAACTGAGAGAAAGTCCATGAAAACTAGGCCAATGAGACTCTCAAATATACAAACATACAGGATAGAGAATAATTGGGAATGTTTTGCATATCATGGTTTAAATCAGTGCTAATACTGATTTTGTGATATAAGACAACATAACACTACATTTCATCTGGGGATTTGGATATCGTGATATCATAATATGGTTTTGTCTTTTCCTGTTTTTTTTGTTTTGTTTTGTTTTGGGGGTTTTTTAAAAGGACCATATCAGCGATTTTGCATGTTCAGCATAATATCCTATGTACTTCACGTTTCTGCTGCTCAGTCGTATTTTAGAACTATCATTTCTCCTACCTTTTATCCAGCCATTAGTTTCCATTCATTCCACTACGATATGGAAATGAAGCTGAGAGACTTCAAACTTTCTTCACAGCAGTATTCCATCACCATAGTTTCCGTAGTTTCCTAAAAGCAGCAGCACTGTTGTGTTTTGATGACTTGAAAAGGGTCTCTCAGCCAGAGAAAACAGTTCCCCGGGGTAACGTTTGCTTTACACAGCCAATTATCAGCTCTGTGGTTTATGAATGTTGAGGACTCTGATAGCTGCAGAGGCAGAACGTTATAAGGTGGCTGTTTCAACTAAAAATTAATATTTAAAAATCGAGGGATTTTGATTATAGCTTGTGAAATCTTTAGCACCCACACGACTTGCAAAATGGTTTGTTGCAGTGTAAAATGTGGCAAGACTGTAGGAAATGGGCCAAACATTCAAAATCACTGATATGGTCCTTTAAAGGCTGCAATACAGTAAAGTGACGCAGTTTTCTGATCTTATTATTGACAGTTGTAGCTATCCTATCATTCGCCTCTTGATTTGCTTGGTTATCATATCCACATTACAAATGACTGTTTATCAAAAAACAGTGCAGCTGATCTCGATTCAGCTCTACATGGATAACAAAATTTAATTTAATACTGATTACCACCTTTTTTTGACGAATATCGTTGAATGAAAGCACATTTATTGTGCAACAGCACCAAATAGCAGCGTACTTTCCAAGCATCATTTGGAGTCACCATGTGTGTTTCTGGCTAAAACGAGAGCTTGCTTGACAATTTTCTTCATACAAATACCCACAAGCAAGCTGTGACGACTTACCTAACAATTAAACCAAATATCAAACCAAACTGGCAACCATCAATCACAATATTCATTGTTGCTACGATTGTTCATTGTTGTGCTACGATTTTAGTATCAATTCACACATATATATATATATACATAAATGCAAGCACCACTAGAGGACACACACACTCACACACCAGACCTGGATATAGCATGGTGACAGCACATGTTGCTCAGTAACTAACTTGGGGAGCTGGTGTTTTATTGGAGAGTGCCAGTGTAACAGACTTCAACAAGCATGATTGAAAGCAACACTTGTTTCATTTCTTTTTTTTTTTTCCTTTTTTTAAAGAACAAGCCACCAAAACACAGAATCCCTATTTTATCAGACAGTTAAGTCAAAATTTGACATCAAAAGCTGTCCCAAAACTAGAAACCAGAGAACCAATCCTGTGATCTGAACTCTGGAGACATTTCTGAAGTTTCCCTACAGAAAATAAATGAAAGGCTGTCTTTGTCAACTCATGGAAAGTTTGCTTGAGCCTCCACATGGCGAGGAGCTTTATTTAACAAGACTATTAAAAGTTCTAATTCAGTACATGCACCTACATCACCGGAAAGGCACCCTGGGTTACTGCCCATGTGGAAAACGATCTTTTGTTTCTACTTCTGAGAGAAATGAATTCAATTGCACAAATTTACATTAAAGACACCGAGGGAAAAGAAAGACCGCTCCTTGATGAACAGGTTCTTCAGCACGCCTCTGTGGTCTGGGTTAAGAATTTATTTTGGATTCATGGGTTATTCCAACCGAAAACAGGCATCCAGCCCTATTTGCTGACCATCTATGATTAGGACTCGAGAAATCTTTCCAGAATTAAAGTACATCTCTAATAAAACTGTCGGTGTTTGCACTGTAATCTGGCCCAGGGGACACAGTCAACTATTATGTGGCTCATGTTCTTCTATATTTGATGTGCTGATTGAAACCCTAGTGGCAGGGGAAAGACGACAACAGTAGTTCACATCTCTAATCCTTGCACCGTCCAAAGCACAAAAGGGAAGTCACACATGGTGTCTCTCACACAGGAAACAGGCAGCTGCTTCTTGTTACAGTAACAATCAGTTGGCTAATCCAGTGAATCTGGTTTGACTGAATTGTACATAGAGAAACATGTAAATCACAAAAAAGAAAATTACACCATCACATATCTAAGTGTCACAACTTATTTCTGAAAGTCAAAATTAGATGACACTCTTAAATTAATAACTAGTGATACAGCATTACTGAAAAAGCAGTGAAACCTCAATGCAAACTGTATTTTCCATCAGAGGCAAAGGCCCACACAAGAGCCTCCATTCAGCTTGTGCCCACACAACCTATACCTCTACTTCACCCTGCCCGAACTTTCTTTCCACACACTTCTACGTTTCAAATTCTGGCACTCACACTGAAGAACATATATCAGGAAAAAGGGGGAACCCAGCTGTCAAGATGAATGCTGCTATCACAGCATGCTAACCTCAGTTGGAAGACCATGAAGCCGGCCCCGGAGCTGTGGTCAGCACTAAAAATAGTGGCACCGGCTCCGAAGCCTCGAGGCCAAGCTCTTCTCAACTGATTTTCCACTGAAGACCTCTCTCTCCTCCCCAAAAAGCCTTCACCGACACTTATCTCCCACAGCTTCTATACCTGTATAATGAAGTAGCTCCAAAACTCCTATATCCAAATTATTCCCCAGAAGTCAGCGATGGGATCAAGGACAAGCCAACGTGGAAGAGAGCTGACAGAGAGGCTTCTGTCAGGCACGGTGGGGTGTGAATAAGCAAGACTGGAAAGAGGGAGAGCGCCCTGATAGGCCAGCTATTCCTGACAGTGGACAGACAGAGATGTAGGGACAGCTGTTGTGATATGAGGGTCCCGAGCCAGGCTAAAAATAGAAGCCTCAACTCCCCAGCTCAGCCAGGTCTGCCGCAAAGTCCCCCACCCCCAAGAATTCAACCAGCAGCCCTTTCATATCTCTGCAGATCCCTCTGCAGTTGCTCTGTCACCTCAGCTGCTGCTGTGTTTGTCTGTGTGTGTGCATGTATAAATGCAACACAGACGGATGTGATGAATTACCTTTCATCATTACCAGAACTGAGTGGCTTTTTGTGTGCTTGTATTTTTGAGTGTTTTTTAAGTCAGCAATAATCTTAGAGCAAAACTGACCTTTGGTGTCGTGTTGGGTTGTCTAGTTCCTGGCGTGTGATTCGAGTCCACATGGTGATGAAATAGCCTCATTAGTTGCTCTGTGCTCCCCTGGGCTGCTAATCCCCAAAACTGTATTTCAATCTCTCCATTCACTTCCACAGAGTGGCAAAACAGCTCCCAAAATAACTCTTTTAGCACATAAACAAACATGAGCAAAGCAGATTATGCCAATATAAAAAACAAGTCCTAGTTCTATTTTTTGTCTGAGTAATTACAATTATTTGTACTACTAGTACTGTCGGGTAATTTCTTCCCAGCGCAAGGTTATGATGCGGACGTGTCCTTCAGATGCTACCTGTCGGATAGACTTTCCAATTCAAAAAGAAAATTAAGAAAAGCGTCACTTAATTGCCTCAAAAAATGGGCTTGTTGTTTTTTATATTGGCATAATCCTCTCTTTGTGTTCATTTATGCATTAACAGTGTTAATTTGGGAGCTGTTCTGCTATGGAAGTGAATGGAGAAATAGAAGTTCAAGTATTGTGGATTAGCAGCCCACAGCAACTAATGAGGGTATTTCACCACCATGTGGACTCTGTGTCCAGATAACAAAATAACTCAACACTTATAAAGTTCAATTTTGCTTAAAGTCTGTTTTGACTGAGATACTGAATGTCCCGGCATTTTAAATGACATTCATTACAGAACACAGTACAAATGTGAGCTCTATAGCCATCTATGGAAGGTTTATTAACATCCATCTAGCAACAGTAATACTGGTTTGTGTTAACCTGGCTGCTGTCTAGCCTAGTTCCACTAATCTGACAGGATAACTAAAAGCAAAAGACACATCAAGGGAGCGGCATTATTCAGTAATGAGGAGGCACTTACTTTTAACTTTACTTCTGCTCGAGCACAACTTCAGCAAAGTAACAATACTTAAAGCTGAGGTCAATATTTAGGCACTCTTTCTATCAGATTGTAGGCACATGTTACTAACTTTTGATCCCTGTCACATACAGTAACTGTCAGCTACATATTTCAGCCGGCATGTTGAAACCAGATTCATGCTGAATATGTGTCAAAATAAAACCCATATGCTCACCATAATACGCTCCATACCCGCCAAAACCTTCCTTTTGCTGTCTCATGCAGCTCTGTATCCTCTCCGCCTTTGCACCATGAGTTTCAGTTCAGACAGTGAGCTACTCGCACTCCTTCAAAAATCTTCTTTTAGATGTCTTATTTATTGTATGGCCACGTTTGGGTGGGCTGAAAAACGCATTTGTTTTTCCTGTGTGCACATCCTAGGTGTGGCAAACAAAAAGCATAAGCCGATGTGTATAAAGGAAGATGGCAGAGAAAAACAGAAGCTGAGTGAAGCATGCCACAGGAAATACTGCATGAGCTTGACTCTTCCCCTACACTTTTGACATGTCACTATGCTGAGTCTTGAAGCTGAAAATGTTTTTTCTAAGGTAAGTGAAATCCTGATATTAGCCTGGTATAGCCTAGTATAACACCTTTTATTACTTTAGTACACAGATGTGTGATTTTTCTAGGCCATATGCACCTTTCAACATGGTGGAGTAGGCTGCAAAGTACACTTTTACAAATAATAAATAATGTATCAAAATAAATACCTGTGTTATATATTGCAAAATCCTGATAGAGCTATCCAGGATTGTGTTTTGAAAAACTGATTACAAACCTATTTTCACTCTTTGGCCTTTTAGTGTGACTCGTGTGTTTTTCCTGCTTTTTTGAAATGTGCTTCTTGTTCTTTTTCTTGTTTTTTTTTTTTAACCTCATAAAGTGTTTTGTGTTTAAGTAATTATAAAATAAATAAGGCTGACTGGAATTTGTCTCGCTCCACAAACTCGTGTGAGCTTCCTTAATGACTTATAAGATCCTCCAAATCATCTGACACTCTGTCATCACCCAAGCCAATTTAACTCTCTGTAATGTCATCCACTATAAAGACATTACAATATCAATCGACACCCACGAAAAGGACTCATGTCCCCAGGCGGTGAAGGCAACAGCTTCCTCATCAGCTGCAATTCCATTTGTTTGCCACCATCTCCACCACACCACTAGAGGCCATCATTTCCTCTCCCACAACACCTGAGTATCCTTGCTGTATGTTTCTGGCCACAAGATGGAGCCAGAGGACTGGAAAAAGACCTACTTGAGAGCAAGAGGCTGAGGGGACTGGAACTACACAAAGACTCCATTATTTACCAATGCAGGCTGGCTGCCATCACATTCAACAAAGTGATTTAGATAATGTGCCACCACACCAGGCTGTAAAGTGAACGGACTGAAGTGACCATTTCAGTCCAACTGGTGGCAGGGAGCAGGAGAGGGTTAAGGGGAGCGGGTGCAGACGGGGTTGTACTGAAAAATGAAAACTAGCTTGCAGAAGAGGGTGTGGTCGCATGACGGGCGAGGAGACAAACTGTGGTCATGTAGCACTGGGTTCGACACTGGTAATGAGTATAATGAATGGCAAGGAAACTGCATGTCACGTGTACATGCGTGTAAGGCCAGCCCTGCCTCTTTACGCAGGTTAGAGAAGGAATGTAAGGTATGAAGATTCGGTATGAAGTCGGATCAGCTGGGAATATTGTGCTCACTCAGTGAAATGCGCACAAACCGGTGACGTCTGACTTGAAAACTCTGGCATGTCAAACCCTTTTCCACCCACTTGACAACAATGGAAATAAGCTTTTAGTGTGTTATCCTGGCTCATTTTACTAATGTGTACTTAAGGATCAGGCTCTTTGTTCAGGGCTTCTCCTTGTGTATTTTAATGATTATCAAAGAAACTCAATCAGTCAACAAACACCCAGAGGATCTGACTAAATCTTTCTAATTTATCTCAGCAGTCTTATTTTGCTGTTATTCAACATCACATGGAGAGATGCAAAACATTAAAGGAATAGTTCACCATTTTTGAAAATTCTGATATTATTTCGCTTCCCTAATAGCTGTTATGGAGGACAGTAGTGGTGCTATCTTCCTCACATTGTTACTGACTGCTGGATACTGACTGGAAATGCTAACTATTAGCGTCCTGCCATTGAGGTGGACTTCCCTCCAGCTAACACTCTTCAAAATAACTGCTTTAATCCACTCAAATTGTCAAATAAATAAAGTTTGAGTATGATGATGTGTAGCAGAATTTTTACAGCCCGAAATGGTGTGAAAGTAGTTGATGGTACAACTATTCTCTTGTGCATTCTAAGCTCTCCTGCTGGTCCTCAGGTGCCTGAAAGGTATGTGAAACATATGATAGAGGGAAGTGGAGTACTATTTTTGAGTACTCTGGAGAAAGCTGTTATTTTTGCTAGCTTGATCAAGCAATCTACCTCTGTCTCTGCTGGCTACTGCCACTGCTACTGGAGTGAAATAATATCAAGTTTTTTCAAAATGGGTGAACTATCCCTTTAATGTTCAAGAATGTGAACACCACCATGGAGATGAAAGTGGAGAGCGTGGAAAAACAGCCTTTTCAGCTCATCTGTGGAAACCAGTTTTCTTATACAGTGCAAAGCTATGCAAAGTGTTTTGCTTTCCAGTCTGTCACCTCTGGCCCCTCCAGACAATACCCGCGGACAGGATGGAGACAGAAGGGGCTCCCTGGACTTCAAAGCCCCTGAGAGACAATAACCTCCCGTGGGCAGTGTACCTCCTACCTGACAAGCTGCTAATCATGGCCATGCAAATGTGTCTGAATGGAGGATCATGGAGAGCAGATATGAGTATGTATCCCACTGGGTCAGTCTGCATGTCTGAGGGCAGGTCAGTTTTTTGGTCAAAGTTTCTCAGTGTCTATTGTATATTCTCAAATACTGAAAATAAAAAAAATAGGCAGTCAGAATTTAAAAACTACTCCTCAGCTGACAGGACAGGTGTATTTTTAGCTGAAAATCTTGCCTGGCATAGCTGTAAAAAATGCAAGTATGCAGTTTGACTCACAGTCACTACAGTCTCTGAATGTGACTAAGCATTACAGGGAGGCTGTAGTAATATTAAGTTTCAACACTGAAACAAGAGAGGAGAGTACTGGTTGGATAATGAGAGAGATTCAGAAACTAATGTGACAGAATTCATTACATTTCCTCAATGACATCTGACATTCACCTAATCTACACTGTAGGAAATTCAGCAGATGGTGACAGTATTAACTTTAAAGTCCACACACACACACACACA
>OMLB01064111.1:1774-18239 GCA_900302555.1 Myripristis jacobus | reverse complement strand
TATATCATCACAATATCAATATTGACGTATATGGTCAAAAATATTATAGCGCCTATTCCAACCTAAAGCAACTAACTTGAGCACCGCTAACCATACCATGGCACTTTGCATGACACACATTTTCCGTGCTACTAACATTATGTCACTGGCTTCTGTCTGTGGATTGCTCAATGTTTGTTTCAGTGTCCTGTTTGTTTTACATATGATTAAAGTCAGTTGGTTACTTTCTAATTTGAATGCTTTTAATTTATACATATTTAATGGCTTTATACTTGTATTTTCGTCTTTTCTAGACTGACGCATTTGGATGATGGCTGCACCGGTAAAACTGCGGATTATCCTTGGTTCCAACAATGCTGAAAAACTGACCATAGAATCAGGCATGCCAGAGTCTGTTGAGGATCTTTCAAACGAGATCAAACGTCAGTTTGATATAGCGGGGGACATTAGACTCCAGTACATGGACAGGGACTTTGATAATGAGTTTGTTAACCTTAACCAAATTAGCGACATTCAAGACAAGAGCACAGTGAAAATCATTCGCTTGTCAGATGTTCTTGACCTCAGCCAAGGCAACATGAGACAGAGTGGGGAAGAAACATCCTTGTCATCTTCTGACACATTAATACTCTCCTCTGACTCAGACACTCCTCGATCACAGTGGCCTACAGAATTCCAAATCCCAAAGTTTTCATATGATGTGGAGATGCAACTTCGAAGTGCAAACCAGGACTTCATATCAAATGGAGTTCTTCTGACCCCCAGTCACAAACTTAAATCAGACATCTTGGAAAGCCTAGCTCAGGAAATCATCAAGTTCAAGGCGTATCCCTCAAACTTGGAAATGGAATCTGTTGCTGAAGCTTTAATCAAAGCACATCCATGTTTGAGAGAACAAGGATCCTTCAGTGGTTTCTACGGCTGGAAAATAAGCCTTAAGTACAAGATGGCAAACTACAGGACAAAGCTTAGAAACTTGGGATGCCCAGAACTGAGCATCAATTCCCTCAAGCACAAACCTGCAGATAGATGTCAGCCTGCCTACAATGTCAAAAAACCAAGGAAAGCAGAAGTAAATTTTTGTCCTCCATATCCTGTTGGAGAGACCCAGGACAGCCTTGAAGGTGAAAGATTGGCTTTGTTATCTGAGGTCAAGAAGAGACATAATGATAAAGTTGTCAAAGAAAAGATGGCCAAAACCTTCGCATACAGGAGGCAGGAGGTCGTCGGAGACAAGCCCATGATCGCAGAGTTCAAGATCAGATGGCCAGGACTGTTCACTGTGGCAGAGGTATGAAATGCTGCTTAAATAAACTATAGTTAGAATTTTTTTTTTTTTTTTTTTTGGCAATTCTGATATATTGGATAGTGACAGTGTAGAGAGACAGAGAGGGCAGGCAAGAGAGTAGGGATGACATGCAGCAAAGGGCCTGAGGTCGTATTTGAACCCGAGCTGTAGTCAATATTTTTTGTCTTTTTATACAATATATCAATCTATCAGATGTCAATATGAAAGAGTTGTAATGGCTTGCAGAATTCCAGTAACATGGGAATGTTAATCATTTTGTGTAAAATGTAAACATGGCACAGGAAATACTGCTGTTTAGAGCAGTCTGTTTTTTTGTACATTCTTGTGAGAGTATCTCCATTTTAAATGTTAAATGTTTTAATAGGTACCAATAATATGTTGTTTGTGGACAATATGTTTCCAGGTGGAAGCAGAATTTGTGAGGATCACTACTGGTCCCCTTGTCTCAAAGTTCCATGCACACCTTGACCAACACACTGCCCGGCTCATCAAAGTGTTCAAGAAGAAAGGAGGCTCTGCAGGGACCAAAATCAGCAAGATTTTGGACCAAAACCCACAGGTAAGTTTTGCTGTTGGTAGAGAAAATTCTGGAATTTTATAAGTTGATGTTGACTAGTCAGTCTTGACAGGTATAGTGACTAGTTAACAGTCATAAACCAATCACATTTGTGAATTAAGGCTGTCTTGAATACCTTATTTTGAGCTTCGAAGCTTCAGGATCAATGTTTCAAATTGTTTTGGACGTTCAAAGGCCGGGGGGTGGTGGGGGGGTTTAACATCTATTAAATTGAGGCTAAAATTTGCTTCTCAACGTAAAGCATGACATTTCCCTGATGCGCACTAAAACTTGAGGCTTCTGTTTTCAGTTTTATTCATTAGTAAGTGGTTGTAAAAAGTAAGTTTTGAAAAGTTAAGTTTTTGGATGTGAAAGATGTGAAAGAAGACAGATGCTTTACTGGGATTTCTTTCCCTTCCCTGCTTAATGAGGACATCTTCAAGGTGGTGGTAACCTTGTTTGACAAGGTAACATTAATGTCCATGTGATTATTAATTGGTCATTGTGTACATCTCTACAGTTGAGATGTCATCCATTTCCTATGCTTATAGAAATGCAAGGTGTAGTATGTGTGTATGTGAAGTCCTAAAATATTTCTGTATTTTTTTACTTTCTCTTTTTAGAATGAAACTGTTGAAAAGAGAAGGGAGTGCGTCCTCAGGGCACTTCTTATCTATCTGAACGAAGACCCGAACATCCTCTTCAAAGAATACCTGGTTGGTAATTTTAATAGTTTAGTTTCTACCTGTATTAAATCAAAACGTGAAAAACTAATCCTGTTACTTTGTTAAAATTTGCATGGAATCAGTTTGTTTAAACTTTGTTGGAAATCTAAATACACTCACTGAGTATTTCATTAGGCACAACTGTGCAATCCAATACAACAACTCTACCATACATTCTACTTTTACTAAGCTTATACATGTTAATTTTTTGCTGACATTGTCAGAAAGGTGATAATTCTACTTTGTTTATTACTGAGGTTTATTACTGAGGTCTTGTGGGTGGTAGTGGTGTACTGGAGTGCATTATATTGAAAAGTGTTCCTAATATTGTGTCTGACCTGTTAAAATTCACGAGGGTGGCAAAATATTAGGAACATTTTTTGATACAATGTAAACAAAAACTTAAAATGTATAAGCTTGGTAAAGTAAAAATTTATGGCATTGCTGTTGTATTGGATTGCATTAGATAGCACGTGTTGCTAAAAAAATGCTTGTTGAGTGTATATTACAGGGATGCAAACAGCGCCCCGAAAAGCGCAACCCGCTTTTTTCGTGTCCATTTGGGTGACTTGTGTGAATCGTGCAGATCCGATGAGTTTTTGGTTTGGGGAGGGTGGGGGCGTGGCGGTCAGCTTAACTAGGGCTCTATAATTTCCGCGAACACGGGGTCGTGACGGAATCGCTGAATTAGAAAAAACAACTGTAGGGGCACCGTGCGAATCCAGCAGTCAGAGAAACCGTGAAGCTACAGCAGCGCACTGACAGAGATTGTGTAATAAAGTGAAGAGGGGCCACTCCGCTCTATTTTCACTGGCTAACAGCAGCACACTGGCGTAGCTTGTCTATTCAGAGAAGAGGTATCACTTCGGATTATTTTTCATATTCGATCTATTATGTATATGTTATCATGTTATCATATGCATACTCCTGCTCATTCATTGGTAGTTGAAGTGTTGGTAGTTGAAGTGTTGGGCCTGTTTGATAAGTAATTTACATTTTTAAAACAAATAATAATTTAACATATTGTTAAATATGTTAACATCTACTCCTTCAAGATAATTTATTATGTTGTACAACTCATAAACATACAATAACACTACATACCGCCGAGTGTTTGCAGTGCTATTATACAAATAGCACTTTTTGAAGTATCATGCTATTTTCATTCAGGGAAACCTGAAAGGCAAAAGTTAATCTTTGCAATTCTACAAAATCTCTGATTTCATAGATTGCTTGTGTCCTTTCTTTCTCCCCTATGTAAAGGATACTGAAGGTACAGCAGTTCAGAGGGAGCTTGAGGAAGTTACCCTTGGCATCTACAGCATCAAAGTAGAGGGAGGTGATGCCACCACTCCTCCAGCTGATGTTGGCATAGTGATCGAGGGTGTTGAGGTGCTGCATGACCTGGGAGACATCGCCTCTGCATGTGCTCTCTTAATGGGTATAATATATGCACTGAACCTCATTTATCCAAAGGAACTGAAAGCCTTCTTTGAAGTGCTTCAGAAGCTCTTCCTTGAACTGGATGCTAGCAGACTCTCAACCAAGGTACAGATGCTGAAGAACAAACTGTATGAATGAACCATAGCAATAGCAGAGCTGCATTGCATTTTTCCAGGCCTGGAAAAGTTTTGATTTTTTTTTTCTTTTTTTTTGTAAAAACGAGTGGGAACCCTGGTTGTAGAACTAAGTGACCATGCAGCACCAAAATTGTTCATAACTGAATGGACATTTTGCTGACTTGTTATTGTTACAGACTGTTGTTACTACTACTGTTTGTTTATGCTGCATCAAGTTTATCTAAAAAATTGTGAACTGCAAGCCTCTTGTATTGGTGGGCTGCATAAAGGCAGATGTGTTTAACCATGCTGCACCATAATGTCTTTGGTGAATAAAAAAATTAACAAAAATATGTTGGGTGTACCAAATTCATTTGTGTGGAACCTGTTGACTAGAATTAGGTCACACTAATTAGTATAAAATAAATTGGATGAAAACCTGTTTTAATTAATTGAACTTAAATTTATTATTTTACTTCTACGAATAAAATATATGTTTAAAGGACAAATGTAAAATATGTAGCCTGTAAATACATTATTAAAGTCCATATAACATAACTGAATTAGATTGGGTAAGCTTAAATATCTCTTGTTGAACAGAAGTTATTTAGTCTAGTTAGGTCAATTCACATTGCGTTAATGTAATACAATTTCATAAAGTTGGATGAACTTAATATTTTTGCTTTTAATGAACATAATACACTTTCGTGGAACCTGTTGACAAAATAAATTTAATTAAAGTCAATGTTTCATTTTTTTCAGTGTACCTGCCTCTTTTAGTGAGCCAAAGAGCTGTCTGCTTGCCTGTGACTGTAACATCAGTTGCAACAAGGCTGAGGCTGTGACGAACCCTTGGATTTTAAAGTGGAGAGTGAATACATAAAGCTGACTGAGAAACACTGAAGTTTCTATGTACCTTCTGTAAATTTTGCACTCCAGCCCTCGGCCTCCCCCTTCTCCTAATCTACTGCGTCCGCTGCTGTCACTTCAGTTCACCGTGCAAATTAATTGCAAGTACTAGAGTTAACTTGCAAAACTTTAATAAGAAAGAAACCAGTCGAACAGCACAAAACCCAGGCTGCTTCCAGATCTCCAGACCAGCTGCCAGTGAGTCTATCTCTACTTCCCAACCACTGCATCCCCACCTGGGCCCTCAGCCTCTTCCTCTCTTTGCTTCACTGTGTTTCATTAGTATGCCATGTAAATTCATCGGTGTTGCCAAAGTTTATAGAGAGGGAGAGGGAGAGGGAGAGGGAAAAGAAAGCAAGATAACAATAAAAGTCAACTGTAAGAAACTGAACACCATGCAGCATGGCCAAATGATCACATGATAATGAGGAAAAATGTTCAAGTGCATTATTCTTATGATTATGATTATTATTTTATATTATCTCTCCCTCTCTGACTCACTCTCTGCTTGATTTGATTATAAATAAAATCCAGTTTACTCCTCCAAGTATGTAAAACAAATTACTACTGTAACTTGGTGACTTTACTTTCCCAAGTGTATCCCACACTGACGCTTTGAGATATGCTCCTATTTTATTTATATTCAGCTGTAATTTACAACAAGATGAAGCTCTTATTGAATATTAAAACAAAGTTGTCTGAAAATGTTTGCAGTTACAGGATGCATAATATGTTTAAAATGAGTTCACTTTTGTATGTGGTGGCCCATAAAGGCCACACATTTATTTATTTATTTTGCACTGAAATATCAAAACCAAGCTGAAAGTCTTATGAAACACTGTTATTTGACATTTCACGACTCTCATTAATCGGTGTTTGAAATCAATGTCCTTTTATATTACAAGAAAAATGTGTAAATAGCAAGAGTGCCTGCTGGTAGCGTCAGAGCTTTCCAGTTCTGTGTGATTTGTCTCCCTCTTTTGGCAGTAAATTAAATGCGGCTTGAAAAATAGGTCATGCGGGGTAATCATGCCTTTCAGTTTTCACTTTCGAACGATAGACAGGAGACAAAAACACTTTGAGAGAGTCACTGAATGGTCAGATGAGGTACTTAGCCAAGCTATAATTTCAGTTATACAATTCCAATGGTGAAGAGCGGTTGATGTAAAACACATCACTGAAGGTCAGCTGTGCACGTGAAGTGTTACCACAGACTCCATCTCTGCAATATTGTCCTCAATGCAAAATGTTATGAGTTTTATTGGTGTTTGATAGGATCAATCATCATTGTGCAGATTGAATGGGACAAATATTTGTGTAATGGTATGGTCTCCTTACTGCCACTCACCTTCAAAAAGTGTTGCCTCTTAGGATGTCTGTTAGCTGCAACAGTTATTTTCATTGAAGTAAACATGAGAAATGCAAAATAGATGAAGGCTGCATTATAGAATACTAATTTAATTTAAACTCTAAATCTTGTATTTAATTAATTAATTTAAAAAAGGTAAAGCATTAAACCTAAGATAACTTTTTTACAAAGTGAGGACCATCAAAATGCCTTCAACTGGAGTATCTTCTCCCGTTTTCTATCATTGTGAGAACTTTGTGTCCTCAGACCTACAGAAACACACCACCCCAATTCATACCTTGGTGTTCCAGATGTCACATTACCTCCCATCACTTAGACAGATAATGAAGTCAGCAGTCCCACAGAAACCTAGTGGCTCTTCATGGTAAACACTTCACTGTCACTGAGTCCACTTTATTCTATCAAGGATGTCCTTTAAAGCAGTCTGCAGGCCACAGAGTTGGCTTACTGGTACAACCTGAAAATTCAATTGGTTTCAATTCAGTTGGGCCAGTTGATTGAAGAGCAAGAATTAAGAGCAGAGTGAGACCACAAACACCCAAGACACACCACAAGAAAGTAAATCAATCAAAGAGAGACAGAGAAAGAAACAGAGAGAGAGAGAGACAGAGAGAGAAAGAGAGAGGGAGAGGGAGAGAGAGGGAAAGGGAGAGAGACAGAGAAGGACAGAGGGAGAGTGAGAGAGACAGAGAAGGACAGAGGGAGAGAGAGAAAGAGACAGACAGATACACACAGACGGACACACAGACAAACAGAGAATTTGGCATGTGTAATACTGTACCTCTTACAGCCAATCCAGGCAAACAGCATAAATGTATTTTAAGAAACTGCAATCCATATGGTGACTACCAACTATCAGTGGCATTACAGTGGGGAAATGACTTTTATGAAAGCACACAGTTGGTAAACACCAGACTTTAATGCAATTCTTCCTCTCAGTTAGAATATTTCACACTTAGTCATCTCCTGTCTTAAAGCCATCCTCCCTCACAAGCAGGGTAATGCTCACTGGGTATAAAGCAGAACCAGAAGGCAAGTACGGATGAACAGAAGACCCGTGGTCTCCATCTGCTTGAAACAAGCCAACAAATTAGCAGCAAATAAATCACTTAGAGGTGGCATCGATGGAGCCAGCAGAGAAAAAGGAGGGCCAAGAGATTAAAAGAACTGGCATGAACACAGTGATTAGTTGTCCCAGAGTTAAAGATTAGTTAGAATTTAAGTGGAAGCGGGTCCTCATTTGCTTCACCTATTTGACTCTGTTCTGTGAGGGTGACTTCCAACGAAGCCCTTCCATCTCGGGCTAATTGTTCACAGTCAGAGATGATTAGTTTGAGACACACCACATCAGACTGTGGGCAATCACACGACAGGAGGAGTTAAATATTTGACTCCCACCAAAAGCTGCTGAGACTGTGGGATCACTTTGCCTGCTTGCCAAAAAAACTGCATGCTTGAATTAAATTGAAATTATCTCAAAAAGATGCCACTGTTTAATCAAGTACAAGCCTCAGATATTTCACTTCCTCGCTGATTAATTTTACATTTTTTTTTAATTATAGGCATTTAGACGTTGCTGTCATTGGAGTGACTTATAGTGAGTGCAATGGCCTAATAATCTTAAGTGTCTAGCTCATCAAAATAACAAGACTTCAGTATCAAGGCATGCCGGCATAGTTCCCTAACAATAGTCCTGTGACCCTGGAAATAATCATGGACAAGAGAAATGCAAGGAGTATGGATTTTTCTGTGGCTTGTGTACTACTATTCTTAAGTCCCATCTGACTCTAAAACACAGTACACGGACATGTAAATGTTACATAACCCGGTAGAGAAAAGTCATTGTCAACACAATGGAGGAAATGACACCAAAATTTCAGCAGCCTCATAGTCAAAATATCACATAATAACACTTACAGACACACAAATATTCCCCCAATGCACTCACTTATGCCCCCAAAAACACTCAATAACCACACCCTAGCATGTACAATAAAGAAGCCTTTGTCATCAAATTTGACCATCTAGTTTCAATCAGACTTTCTTTCATTATTTAATCTTTTCATGGGTATAGAAATCATCATGCAACTCTGAGAATCTTTAGTCTTTTCTGTGCTGAGTGTCAAATGAACGGTGTTGGCGGGGACTAAAAGCTACGTTCACACGTAAAAGTGGAGCGGTCAAATCAGGACATGACTTGCGCCTGGCTGTCATCCTCCTCTAGGCTCAACAAACAGTCAATGGCGGACCTAGGGGGTGGCAGGGGATGGCAGCTGCCACCCTGCAAAAAGGCTACCCCAGCTGCCGGCCCAGCTGTGTTGTGAACGGTTGTGTCGCCCTTGTCGGAAGGACATCTTCCCAGGAGGCGTCTCCTCACGGCAACCGGGGGACCTTCCTCTCACATAACGGGTGCTACTGGGCTTCTTGTCAGCGCTAAAGGGAGGTGACTGAACTGCCGAAAGCCTGTGTGAGTTGGGTGTTAATGACAATACTGAGGCGGATATTTAGGGGGCATTTAGGAGTTTATAAATTTTTTTGAAGCACTATTTCTAACCAGTGTTTATCTGTAAAGTCCTTTGACACTAAACAGTGATTTGGAGCTCAAAATGAACTTGAGCTACATTTCCAGTGGTCTACAGCTAGCAATTGCTTCTTTTTTAATTAAATAAAAAACAAAGATAATCAGTAACCTGGCATCTTCTAAAAAAATCAATAGTTTACAACTCATCAGTCATGTACCCCTGTGGTGAAATCAAATGCCTTGACTTGATCATAGTAGTGGTGAACTGGAGCCATCAACAGCGACAGTAATCTCTGTAGTTTACAGTTGAGTATTTATAAAGTAATGCACCAATCCTCAAAACTTTTCTCTCTCTTTTATTTAAAAATAATGGAGCAATGCACCCGCAAACACCACCTCACCCGCCTGCAATCCTGCCAAAACTCCATACTGGGCAACAGTAACTGTTAGCTTATCAGCATGGTTTGACAATTTTGTGCTGTTCCAGGATATAAATCCACCATTTTACTGAGGCAAGGGCTAGCAACGCATTTCAATCTGCTGTGGAACTTATTGCGATGGCGTCAGTTGTGGACTTTCTCATATCAACTCTACTTCATGCCTCTTGTTCTTTGAAGTGAGCTTTACAGCATGACAGCTATGAAGACATATCCTAACATATTGTTGTCGCTGTAACATGTTGTTGCAGTGCTCATAGCTACCTCTGGAAATCTGCATTTTTAAGTGGGTTTACCATCCATTTAAGACTTTTTCTTGCTTGCTCTTTTGCTTTTCTTATTCTCTTCTTTCTTTTCTGTTTCTCTCTATTATCTCTATCTCTCTCTCTCTCCCCACCCCTCTCTCTCTCTCTCTCTCCCACACACACACACACACACACACACAGAACCTTCAGCATTAGCCTGCCAGACCAAGATAGGTTGGAGAGCAGCCCAACAGGATGTTAATTGTCGCCTCACCCCCATCTCCTTTGCTGATTGGACTCAAGCTTTTCAAAGATGAGCACCTTCTGTGCAGCTTGGCTCTGGACACTGAGGCTGGTGGGATTATGGTGATGATTCTGTGGCACTGGCAGCCAGAGGCAACTGATAGCCCAGTTGAGTCACTGCCTCACTGTTAGACATGTGACTGAATTTGGAGAATTGTTTAAGGGTAAAATTAATTAATTTTTTTCACCAAAATGAGGAGCATCAAAATGAGTTCTGACCACAAAGTCTCACATGATCCCTTGTTTTGTAATAATAATAATAATAATAATAATAATAATAATAAATCAAATTTATATAGCACTTTTCTAAGTACTCAAAGACGCTTTACAAAAGCAGACACACAAACGTAATAGACAAGTAAGCAAGTAAGGTGGGGGGTGATAGGACAGTCAGATGTCGTAGGTGATCCTGAAGAGGTGGGAGTTGAGTTTTAAATGAGGTGAGTGTGTCAGAGTTCTGGATGTCGAGGGGCAGGAAGTTCCAGAGGGTTGGGGCAGTGATGGCGAAGGCTCTGTCCCCCAAGGTGCGGTACTTGGTCTTGGTTTCTGGGGGGTGGGAGGATGTACAGGATGAAGAGAGTGGGACCGAGCACCGAGCCTTGAGGGACTCCGTGTGAGACTGGGGTGATGTGGGATTTGTGGTGATTGATGGAGATGTAGCAGAATCTGTCTGACAGGTAGGAGGTGAACCAGGAGAGTGCAGAATCGGTGATGCCAATGGATTGCAGGTGACGGAGGAGGTTGGAGTGATTGATGGTGTCAAAAGGTGCACTGAGGTTAAGGAGGAATGGTGAGGGAGCTGGAATCAGAGGAGAGTAGGAGGTCGTTGGTGACTTTGAGCAGGGCTGTTTCAGTGCTGTGGTGAGTACGGAAACCAGATTGAATTTGAGGAATTTTTCATACAGGTTGCTGGAGAGGAGGAATTACTTAAGTTGGGTTGCGACAGCTCTTTCCAGTATTTTTGAAAGGAATGGGAGATTGGAGATGGGTCTTAAGTTGTTGGGGTTTATGGGGTCCAGGCCAGGTTTTTTGAGGAGAGGAGTAATGGCAGCAAGCTTAAGAGGCAGGGGAATGGTGCCAGAGGTAAGGGAGGAGTTGATGGTGTCAGTGATGAGTGGGGCGAGAGAAGTGAGACAGGCTTTGACAAGGGCGGAGGGGATGGGGTCCAGTGGGCAAGTGGATGATTTCATGCCAGAGAGTAGTTCGGAGAGGTCAGCTGCGGTCATGGGTGAGAAGAGTGAAAGGCGGTGGTCAGTGGGTGGGGGAAGTGCAGGCTCCAGGTCAGGGGTGATGGCAGAAGAGGTGGCTAACTGGTTATGGATGTTTTCGATTTTGGAATGGAAGAATGATAGGAAGTTGTTGCATTTCTCCAGCGTGAATGAGGGCGAGATGTTGTCCTGGGGTTTGAGGAGTTTATTTAGAGTAGAAAACAGGGTGCGGAGGTTGGAGGATCCAGAGTGAATAATGCCGGAGTAGAAGGTGGAGCGGGCTTTGTTGAAAGAAGATTGATACAGGCAGGTGTGCTCTTTGTAGGCGAGGGCGTGTACAGTGAGTCCGGTTTTTCTTTGTAGGCTTCTAGCTGTCTCTGTTGTTTTTTGAGTTTGTAAAGTTCCGGGGTGAACCAGGGGGCCGAGTGAGTAAAAGTGACAGTTTTTGTTTTTATGGGGGCAAGTTGGTTGAGGGAGGTAGGCAGCGTGTTGTTGTAAATGTTGACAAGGTCCAAGGGGGCTGGGTTAACAGGGAGGGTGAGGTCAGAGAGAGTGTTTGATATGCAGGTGGAGAGAGAGGCCGGACAGATGGACTTAAGATTTCGGTCGGTGCTGGAGATGTTGTGGATATGGAGGCCAGTAGAACAAACCAGGTCCAAGATGTGTCCACAGCTGTGGGTGGAGAAATTGATGTGTTGAGTGAAATTGAAGCAGTTAAGTAATTCCAGGAAGTCGTTTGCAATTTTACAGTCAGGGGTGTCAACATGGATGTTGAAATCACCAAGGAGTAAGACAGATGGTGAAGTTGAAGATAGTACTGTGATGCATTCTGAGAGGTCTGATAGGAAGGATGGGTTGGGTTTGGAGGGACGGTAGATGAGAGCAATGAAAAGAGGTTTAGGGCCGGGAAGTTTAAAAGCCTGGTGTTCAAAAGATGAAGCTGCAGGGGGCGAGAGTGGTTGGGGTTTGAGGTCTTGATGGAAAATAGCAGCAATACCTCCTCCTCCTCGGCCCTCAGTGTGTGGATTGTGCAAATATGAGTATCCTGCAGGGGTGGTTTAGTTTAGTGCAAGATAGTCCAGGGTTTTTTTCAGTTTCAGTGAGACAGAGTAGATCCAGTTTATTGTCAGTGATAAATTTGTTGAGTATGAGGCTTTTATTGTTGAGGGACCTTGTGTTAAACAGGGCAAGTTTCAGGTACTTTTGTTTTGAAATTGATGGAGCGGAAGTGGGTATTGGGCGGAGGTTGAAAGTGTTCACGTTGGGATGTCCGGATGACATGCCGTGTTGTTGTGGTGACGAAATGAGGAAGTACGGGAGCTGTTGTCCATGCTGTGGTCAGACCACAGAAATGGAATGCTGTTTATCGCGGTGGAATAGTAAATAAACTTGCGGCGGGAGCCTCGGTGGATGTAGCGGGAGTTTTTTATTGAAGTGATGAGTTCTGTGGGTGGAGGCGTTTGGTGGTTTAGCCGGAGGAGTTGCAGGGTTGTGTAGCGTAGCGCCATAGCCGAGGCTGAGAAGGAGCTAATGCTGGAGGTGGATGAAGGCTTTCAGCTGAGCGGTGGTGGAAGAAGTCTGTCAGAGAGGAGCTAGGTTGGCTTAAAAAGAAGGCAGCAGTCCCAGCCAGCGAGGGCTAACCACACTGGGACAGGTGATAGCCTGCCTGGGGTCTACCTTCGGCCATGGTACGGCGATGGATCTCGGCGGTGCTGAAAGGCAGTGGTCCAGCCAGCGTAATCCGATTTTGATCAGCAGATTGAAAGGTCAGATCGAAAAGTCGTGTTTTAGTGAAAGGTAGTAGCAAAAGTAGCAGCAGGAAAGCAAACTACTTCAAAACTTTTCAAAACGTTTCGGAGGGAGAAGTGGCAGCCAAAATGTGCCAGCATCCTCTCCACTCAACGATGTCATTTTATTGAAAGGTCAGATAGATTGCAGTAATAGATTGCAGAGGAGGCATGGAATACATGTGTTCTCATTGTTTTGGGTTGCATGGTGTCAGTTTGGAGGAAAACATCACCTTAGGAGTAATTTTGCTCACTACAATTGACACAGAAGCTGGATTAGTGATGCAATATCTGCAATTACATGCAGTAGAATGGTTGACTGCATAGCGACAGCCAACCCAATATTACACAGGATATATGGTCTCAGTTCCAAATTGTATGTTATACATTATTTTATTTAAAGGTGCAACGTGTAGCATTTTTAACATTACAGCTGAAATTCACTTTCCATATATGGTGGTCAACTACAGCAAAGATGGGAGAGAATCTCATACCTGGTGGAGTGATAATCAATCAACCAGGTAACACAAAAGCCATTACATTGTTTTTACTAGCATACTAGCACTGTCTATCTCAGGTTGTTCAAGGATTATTTTCCATGTAGTGCTGGGTAATTTATTGCAGCTGGCATGTGTGGTTGCATGCTCTGGTTTATAGTGTAATAGGTTTATTTTGAACAGATTTTATTTACTCATTCAACGAGTACAGGTGCGAACCAACAGGCCGACTGATATTTTTGATTCCTCTCCAGCAAAGGCAAACGTGCCCATTTTAGAGTTTTTCTGTTCCCCCCTGCTACACATAGACATCACAATATGTTAATTGAAAAAAACACTGGATTTCAGCTTTGAGGCCACATTCCCTATAAATGGTGTTTCTTGAAAAGAGGATATTGCTACTTTTCCCTCTTTCCGCTCATTGTCACTGCATATGCATTTATTGAAGAGCAAGAACAGAGATAAGCAGCAATAACAGCAGTTATGAATTGTAATGAGGTAAGTTAACATAAAGTTTCTCTGTGTAAACCAATCCATCAGATTTCCCAAAGAATCTGACCTGATGACACTCAATTTACAATGCAATATGGAGGCACGTAGAAGCTGCCAATCCTCTCAGTGATTAATTTCAAAATGCTATGCTTAGCATCTGTAATATGTTGATTAATTCTGGGCTGACTTATCAGTACTCGCACTAATTACTTAAACATTATCATGACTACTCGCCCATCATTTTTCAAACCTCACTTAAATCTAAATTGTCCACTGGGTGTATAATGATCATAAAAACAGCTTTATGGGCTCTGAGAGAGCCTGATGTAAACATCACTGGTGCCCAAGCAGGACTATTGCAAAGTTATAATAAACCCAGTGAAAAACTAGAAAATCTGCTCAGTAGAGCACAGATCTCCACCAAGGAGGCATATCTAATATTTGTTTTCACCCAGTAGTGCGGTACCTGCACTGGTTGCATTACATAGCAACTAGGCGGATCTGCCAAGGATGTGGCAGAGGTAATATAGTTGCTGTGTCTGTCTGTGTGCAAGATACCTCAAAATGTTCTTAACGGATTCACATGAAACTTTGTTTGTCATGAAACAAAGAAGAGTTGATGAAATTTTCTCATCAATTGGCCAAAGGGCACAACCAGGATAAATAATTAAAGGTATAATAATTGTTAGAGTGAGGACCGTTGAGACTCAAGTGACAAAAATGTGGAATGAGAACATAATTTAGAGGCATTTGAGGCCGATTAACAGAATGGTGCTGATTCAATAAATTATATTTTTAAGTGCTGAATGGCAAGATGGCAAAGCTACATAAATACACAAGCCACTCCAGGTTTTCAGTGGATGGTTGCTTGGTCATATTGATGTGCAATAATATCATATTGTAGTCATGTCTAGTTCACATCCTTAAGATGCTCAGGTAGTAACAGACGCACCACATATCTTCACCCTCAGGGTCCAGTAGCAGTGTGGAGTGGTGATTAGAGAGAGCATCCTTCACTCAGATGATCGACCCAGCTCAAGCCTTCGCGGCTTCACGGCCCTTCAGGACTGCTATTCTCTATCCTGACCTTTGACCTCCCTCTGGAGGAAATAAACACTTTTGGTTGGACTGCAGCTTTACATACGTGAATGTCCATGACTCACTCATTGATTGAGTGATGATGTTAATCCGTTAGTCGATTGAGTGTTGGCGTTTCCCCATTGGCCCATTCAAAATGAATTGGTACAACCAAGTTTTCTATTACATCCTCAGGGGGTGTTTTCTGCAGTTCCACTCATTGGCTGCAGCTCAATCCAAATTCATCACGCACAAAGAGCGTAATATTTTGCTGCTCTAGGATACTACTGAGGACTACAGACCTCTGAATTAATTGACCAGACCATTTTGTGCATCCAGTGACCATGTTTACATGCACACCATATTCCTGTATTATTCAGAATATCCTAAATATTCCGCTTGCGCACGAGTCATGTAAACACGTACTGAACCCGATTAAGGTCATATTCCGGTTGATGTATTTTCCGAATAAGACCCCTGGCATATGCCTGTTCTAACCACAATATTGTGCCATGTAAACACCTTAATCGGAAAATGCCCCGTACCGGAATATTCAGTTACAGCTGCGCATGCTCGATTCACAAGGAATCCTGGGGCATCTGTTGTTCTGGTTACTGCAAGCGGGGAGAACAGCATGGCAAAAAGCAGCAAGAGCCAGCATGTTGGGGGTGAGGAGGAGACTGCAGTCTGCCTTCAGCTAATGAAAGACTTAGATATCATGGAGTATATTGATGGGAGAAAACAAAGAAATAGCGACATCTTCTTCTTCTTCTTCTGTATTTCTGGCAGACCAGACGCCTATAGGTGTATTGCTGCCCCTCGCAGGTTGAGTGTTGCATTAAATAAGAGCGTGGAATATGCCGAAACACGGGAATATGCCAAGTAACATGTAAACGGAATATTACAGTTGCTGCAGCGCATATAAACACCTTATTCAGAAGCCTTAACCAGAATATTGACCCGAATCAGAATATGAAAACAGCAGTGAGCAAATGACCTCCATGGCAAATTTCAGCCTCACTATTAGGAATCTGTGGTTGTGGTCACAGCTTTGTGGACCAATGAATGGAAAGACTTTTGGGCCAACAGGACGAGATGGCAGAGCTAACCCACACCAGTGAACAGAAACCTCCAGTGTCCACTGATGCCTCCCACAAGAGACAAATGGTCCATAAGCTCTGGAAGGGGATGTGGCTAAATTATAGTCAGCAGGGTGTGTGTATGTGCATGTGTGTGTGTGTGTGTGTGTGTGTGTGTGTGTGTGTGTGTGTGTGTGTGTGTGTGTGTGTGTGCATTTTGTTATAGGCCACTCCTGCTACCACACCACCTTTTTGCCAGTTGGCATGAACATAAACACACACCTTCACACACTCACACTTGACCTCTATACCAACTTTCAGCCTCCTGGGGCAAAAACTGTGGCTGGGAGAGTTTGGAGAAATTGTTTTGGACCAACTGACCGACCGACCAA
>OMLB01064110.1:7371-18286 GCA_900302555.1 Myripristis jacobus | reverse complement strand
TGTAGACATGTGACGGCCCAAGACGTACCAGCTTCATTTCCTGACCTCTCCAGCTGATCCAGCTCTTCACTCGTCACTCTCGCGTACCTCTCCTTTTTCTGTTCTGTCTTGTCTTCCGTCCTTCCTTCCGTTCAGCCGTTTTTCCAAACTTAGGTCGCCAAATAAATCAAAATCGACGACCAAACGGTCCATTATGCAGGCAAAGTTGACAGCGGCTTTTGATGCGGGTTTCAGTGAAATGTTTCTCATTGCCATGGAAACCACACAGACTCGGGCAATAAGATGTAGGCGGAGTAATATTTTCAGTGATGAGGTTTTGAGGCATTATTACAATAGATTCTAGTGTAATAATGCTTAAAAACCACCAACCGACGGTCAAGCACACCCTCTAGTGACTAGAGGGTGCCCCATCACCGTTGTGACAATAATGACAGTCATTATTGTCACAACGGTGATGGGGCCGTTTGATAATGTCCATCCTCACTGATATTAACAGTGAAACCAAAGTGAACCAAGGTTCGGGAAGACGGAATGAGTTTCTAAACTGAAATCCTTTGGACCGAGGTTTTCCGGTTCGGTCCAAAACCGTTACACCCCTACGTGTGAATGATCTGAAATTTGGATACTTTTATCTGCAGAATGTGCATTTTCAGAGACGTTTTGAATGAAGTTGTGGCAGTGAGCACATGAGGAGGGCAGGGGAGGAGCTTATCTGGGCCAATACAGAAAATTAGAAAGCTAAAAACTTTGTTTAGACAAAGGAACACAACCAATTTTAAGGACAGCAAGAAGTATGCTGGCTTCTCTATATTTGAAGATGTCTTTTTCATGATGTGTGTGTATGTTAGTCAGTGTGTTTACACTGACTGCTACTGAAAGATAATGTGAAAGACTGACAGCTAATCAACTGTCATAACATTAGCCTATGACATGTTCAACCAAAGTCAAAATTTTTGTACCCGTGTGCCTCTGAGTCAAACAAAAATTACACCACATACTCTGGCGTCAAACTACCAACCTTCAGCACCAAGTATCCGCATGTGGAATGGAAAGAACAGAAATCCTAGAAAGGAAGAGGTGAGGAGAAGGGAGAGCAGAGGAGAGGAAGGAGAGAGTAGTCGAGATATCATCAACTACAAGCACACAGACACACACACACACAAGCACACGTTGCTACCTAGCTTAACTTGTGTTGTTCTAAACTTTAGAATTGGTTTCCTTCCTTCTCTTTACTGAGCAGAGAGATACAGAAAGACGCCCAGACCTCCCACCCGCTCAGCTCTTCTCCTCCTCTCTTGTTCTTACCTCCTGCAGTCGCTCGATGTGTTCTCTGCAAGTTTCCAGATCACTGTCACCAGGGACCACGATCAGACCCAGAGGAATGGCTGAAAACACAGAGGAGCAAGAAAATTATCCTACAGCAATCTACTTATATCAATAGTCACAGATCAACAAACAGTTTAAAGGGTGCTACATGAAAAATTTCAGCATCAATACATCATTACCATATTCATTTTGTGCAACAAGTATAACTCGGGGAGAAGAGGATTGGTTGTATCTCTTTTTGCTTCCCTCATAATTCCTCAAAAACACTATTATTACAGTCTTTGATTGACTGGTTTCCTTTCAAGTTGTTATGGAAGTCTACGCTGTCGCAATAGAGTGACATCACCCTGCAGTATTATTCTGATCAAAAGATATGGACTGTCAAAAACAACTTGTACCCTTGCAACAACCATCCCCATTGCAGGGTTGGCTGTCACACACTGTGGAGTGGGTTATATATGTTACATTATTCTAATGTGATAACCTGGAAATTTAAGGAAACCTAGAAAATGTATTAACAAGTTCAGTTTCACTGTCGTGTAGCAATCTGACACATCCCCTGCCTAGACGGAACATCAGAATCAAGGCTGAAAGTAAAAATTGCAATGAAAACACATCAATAACAGCCATCAATAGAATGTAATATCAAGAATAACAAAAGCGATCAACCCCAACCCTAGTCTCACAAATTCATGTTTGCCAAGGCAACATCTGAGCACATTCACTGATGTCAGCGTGGCAGCAGAAGAGGTTGTTTTTTTGTTTTGTTTTTTTTCACAAGATGAAGAATAAAGGAATTCTGAAAGTACCTTTGTGGCTTTTAATTTTGATTCAAATAAAGGAAATGTTTTCAGAGGATTGTTGAGCCTTGCCCGGTAAATTGCTGGTGGCTTCGCCAGAGTTATTCAATAACTCAACACAGCTGATTAGGAATAATTTAATTATAATAATAACATTCACCTAAAAAAGGCTATGAAATAGCGTCCAATCATTTAAGAACTTTAGCAACATGCTGATAATTTTATGCAACTTTTAACTTCCCCTGTTGTTGCTGTTGTGAAGTGCACACACACTGCCAGAGCCAGATGCACCTACGAATGGCAAGAGGCTTGTTTTGTCAAGGTGGAAGTCAATTAGTTCCTCAAAGACGGCTGCCGGTAGGTTCACTAGCAATTGTAGAATTCCCTATATAATGCTGATTCGACCAAATTCAATATTTATGGTTGTAGCCTAATGCGAAAAATAAAAAAAAAAATAAATAAATAAATAAACTATAGCTCTCCCTTACACATTAAAAAGTTCAAAACTTACATTTTGACATGAAAAAAAAAAACTCTTCTCATTTCAATGATGTGTGGGCTTTTAGTGAAGTGATCACATGGGTGTTCTCTGAACTCAATGCTGAAAATTTTGGCACCAAGATTTTTGAACAACGCCCTCAAGGTCACTACCCTCAAGATATAGGCAGTGTGACAACCAATCTCTTACCCCCTGCTGTAATCAAAAAAGACCTCTACTGAGGAAGTCTACAAAAGCACTTTTCCACATGAATGAGCCGTGTAACAGTCTCAGGGAGCACTTTTCAAGGAAATAAAAGGTTCCTTCAGCTCAGATCTGTCTGCATTTCCACTGCAGGCTAAAGACCCACAAATATTAGTCAAATTAGTCCACTGATGATGTCACAGTGATGTCTCTTCTAACGTCTTTTTTTTTTTTTTTTTTTTAACAACCGTGAAGGATCAGGGTATTTAACCTATTCTAATCCACTTGTTGACAGATTACTGACACGTTTTACTTTTTTGTTTTTACAGAGCCATCAGCTCTCTTTCGTCCTGCCTACTGGAGAAAAGCCACTTGCTCTGGCCTCAGCCACTGAGAAGAGACCGGTTTATCATCACATTCTGCTCGATGCTCACAGAGGAGGAAAATTAAATTAAGAGCATCTGCCTCCTCAGTAAATCATCTGTTAAGTGTTTGATGGTTATTTATTTTTGCTTTAGGATGTCACTGCTGTGAAAACGTTTTATTTCTTTCATTCACTGTCACAGGACAGTTGCAACATTTTTCTCTTGCATGCCCACACTCAGCTCAATCATGCCATCTAGCTCATCTTTTTTAAAACAAGTAAGGAAGCCAACAGTAAATTGTAACTTGACTTTCAATGGTGTGTCCCCCCCCATCCTCAACGGGTCCTAAGTCAATACAAGAAAAAAAAGTTGAAGTTGAAAAAGTGTCTATCAACATTTAATAAGCCAAGACCTTCCTTTTTCATCAGTTTTACATGTTTGTCAAAATGACAAACTGTTTCCAAACTGTTCGGTACAGACTAAATCATAATGGCCCAAAGTGAATTTGTGAAGAAAACTCTCCAATAGATGAAATATGACAATATACAGTATGTACAAATTATATACACATCACACAAATACAAAAAACACACATGCTCACACACACATACCCTAAAAAATTCTATTGCTCTATTGCACTCATTTATTGTCAAAGGTAACAGCACCACTCTGTGGTGAAATTATGAATTGATATGAAAACTCAGTGTGTGTGTGTGTGTGTGTGTGTGTGTGTATGTGTGTGTGAGCGTGCGTGCGTGCGTGAGACTGCGTGCACACGAGGGTCCTGTGGCCTGTGAAGGCTGTGAGTATAATTGCTCTGGAGAACAAAGAAGAGAGAGGGAGAGAGAGCTGTAGAATCTTTTCTCCATATTCTTAAAACATGAACATGATAACAAGCCCTGGCTAGGGCATGTGGGTCTGTGTGTGTGTGTGTGTGTGTGTGTGTGTGTGCGCACGTGCGTGTGTGCGTGCATGCATGCATTAATCAAAGAAATCGAAGGCAGTGGGCACACATGTACAAAGACAGAGCACTGGCTAGCTTCAAGCTAAAAGCAGCTTCACACAGAGCTTCACTGGTGTTTCACTTTCATGTGGACACACACAGACACACACACACACACTGCACATATCTTTACTAAACAAATGAAATGTTGAAGATGTTGAGAAAAGTAAGTGAAGAAAATCAACACAAACTTTTGCCATCTATCAACTTTCTTATCACAAAGTGGTTCTGGTTCAATAGCAGTCTGCATTCTGGCCCCAGCTCAAGCTAAATTCTCCATTGAACATCAATGGAAGCAGAAAACAGTGCCTGTGTAGTAGCCTGTGAGAAGTGCTGGGCTTCAGTGTGAAATTGTCTATGACATACAAGTGTCCAGTTAGGTTTGAGCCTCTGAAAATGGGGTGAAAAGGAATAAAACTGGCTGTAATTGCTAAAAGATTAATTACATATATTTGTTCAACACCTTAAATTAGAGCGGAAAAACTGCACTTCAATCACATCTTGATTTCTCCATTTCAAATCCACTGTGGTGGTGTACAAGGACAAAATTATAAATATTCTATCACTGTCCAAATACTTTTGGAGCTGACTGTCCATCAGAAATCATGTCCGGTCATAATATCTTGTGCTTGGTCAAAGCAACAAATTAGCTAACTAGCTAACACTGGCTATATTATTGTCTTGCACATAGTCCCTATTAAATAAACTAACAGAGCAAACTACTGCTGTAAATCTATGTGATGCATAAACTGTTTCTACATCTACTGCTGCATATCAGGTGGAACTCTGGATCAGATTAGGTACCCCTCAAGATTGAATCATTAGGTTATTGAGGTTAGAGGTTCCTCCTCTGGATTGGCCACACAGCAACTAGTCATGTCATAATGACAGCTGTAGTGGAACACAGTCACTGAAACCACACTTTTTATTTCCCTTTTGTAACTGACAGGTGTAAAGACTAGTGGAACAGGCGCCAAATTGAAAATGGCTGGTTTGTCTTCATACATTCATGGTTAGGTGTGACGTGACAGTGGAAAAGAGGCTCATACACTCTATGCCCACAAATGCTAAATGATTGAATTTTATAAAAAACAGAATGATGCATCTGATGAAAAATAAATATGTCAAAAAGAATGCTTGTGCATATTCCTGGCTTTGTGCTTACACAGTTTTATTCATGAATGTACGCAGAGTTTTATGCATCTGGAGTCGATGGGATGTACGGTCATGGAGATAATCAAGCCACAGACACACATACAGAGATTTCTCTGTTTATATAGTAGAAATAAAAAGGCAGGCCAGTAGTTCTGGTGAAGGCTGATATGATGCTGTTTGTTAGCTCACTGCTCTTATAATCTACAGCTGTGTCATTAAGTAGATCATCTGTCAACAGGTTTTATATGTTTTTGGTTTGATTAATTTTTTCAAACAAATATTTTCAAACTTTTTCATGTCCTTGACCCCCAAGTTAACGTTCAATAAACCCTTACTGAGGTGATTCTTCCCTATGGGGACCCTTACATCAAGAAATATTTAGGGCCCAAGCACCAAGTGGTGCAAAGGCACTATTGTATTTGTAGGGATTATTATTCTGTTTCTTATTTGTCACATTTTTTAAGTACTAGAGATGCCCAAAGACTCACGAAGCTTTGTGCATGCATCAGAAGTGGTGAAAATTGACATCTCATTTGGGTCTCATGATTAGGTGTGTCAAATTGGCTCAGTAGCACCCCCCAACAATTTTCAAAGTCAAAGTCCTTACCCTTACTTGATGTAGATGAAATTTGGTAGGCAGAGATAACATCTGCAGACATACAAAAAAGCCTCAAGTCCAACAGGAAGTCAGCCATTATGAATTTACTGTGCAATTTTTGTGCAGGTTTTTTTTTCTCATTTCAAGGCCTTGTACTTTAACAAACTTCTCCCAAGCAACTACAGATTTGATCTGTGACATCTTAAGACCTTTGCAACGAAAAGCTTTTGAGTTTTCATGGAACACTGTTGCTGTGGCAATGCGGAACATTTGCATGTTTCGCAATGAAAGAGGAAGCTGTTGTAACTTGACATCAGATTGACCAATCTGCCCCAAATAGCACAGGCCGAATAAGCGGCCAGGCCAGAAGACACCTACATGGCCATACTGAATCACAGTCATAGTGCCACCTACTGACAACAAGAAGGCAGCCTTATGTGATAATCATCATTGGATTTACATGAAATTTACATAAGGTGGTCTACACATGATATACAGCAACATGATGTATAATTAGTGGGTGTTCTCTAGCACTGCAGTGTTCAAACAGGAGGTTATACTGTAGTTAACTCCTTTGCGCAATGTCTGATATTCATGAAAATGAATATGCATGTCAGGCAATCTCCAAAGAATGCATTGCTGCATTAATGACCCACTTGTGCTGCACCGCCCACTGGCAAACAGAAGTGAAGACTTATACTACAAACTTTCTTTGGCTTACATGAAATTTAAAGTGTGCGGTTTACATTTGATATGCAGCAACATAATGTACATTTAGTGTGTGTTTTCTAACACCACACAGTGGACACCGGAAGTGAAAATTATTGCTGACATGCAGTGTCCAAAACAAGTGTGCAATCTACATTTGGGTTAGCAATTAGCGATAGCACTCTGCTTTGCTGCACCCTCTGACATGCACAAAGTGCAATTTAAGCATTAAATAGGCTGGGTTCAGATGATTTTCACAAGCATTTAAACACCCATTTAAACACACATCTGACACTGATCTAGCATCAGTGAGCTCACCTTCAAATATATCACTTTAATTATTATAAATACAGTTTTCTTTAATTTAAAAAAATACCGATCGTCTTTTATTTTTCTAATTTTCTGGGTTTTTCTCCTAATGTTATGTTTTGTTTTTTGCTAATTTTGTTAGCAAAAAAAAAAATCAAGTGTATTTAATCAGGATCAAAGGGGTAATTTTTTGTCAAATCGTGGTGAGATCAAAGCGGGAAGAAGAAAATGTTAAAATGATCCCTCACACATTTTCTGCATTCTAACATTTTCTAGCAAATTTAATTATGGTGAGATTAAACTATTCCTCATTCCTTGAGAACTCATCAAGGACCCCGCAGGGTTCATGGACACAGCGTTGAAAGCCACTGGATTGGATGGATGGATGGATGGATGGATGGATGGATGGATAGATAGATAGTAACGTAATGCCAAAGATTGCTGACACTGTTGCATTTTATGTTTGCATCGGCACATGTTTCCATACATGCTTGTCGTAGTTTTTCCTTGTCATAGTGCAGAGCCTCATAGTCAGTCATACTGATCCTGCTGACTCTGATCCTCAACCTTTCTGGAACTGGCTGCTGGCTGAGAAACAGACAAAAAGAGAAGGAAACATGTTATCATAACTACATTAATCATTAATCATCAACAGTTATGTTATTGTTAAGGACAGATTCGCAATTGTGAACTTAGCTATTGCCAGATAATTTGTTGACTGAGTCTAGGTTCCAAAATAGCAAAGTTTACTTTAACAATCGAACGATTAACTTTTGTCTTTAAAAAGTCTACTGGGGGTTAATGAGTGCTTTAAATAATGTTATTTTATTGGATTAGTTAACCACATAATAACAGTTTATTACATAGCAAAGACATTTTGTACACTAAAGAAGGTAAAATTACCTTGTAGCAAAGTTCAAGCCAACAGCAGATAGCAAATGGTCGAGCATGCTTTTTATCATCCTATCAAGCATTAATGAGATGTTGGGTCTGGGGTTTAGTTACTATTTAATAATTACAATTTTTGGGTTGCTATTTTAATGTTGCAACAGATTACATTAAATAGTCAGTATTTATAAAGTGATTTGAACATTCAGGACCTCAAAACACAGAGTCCAGATGTCAAGCATGGATCTCATCCATTCACAATAGAAAACTTAAAGACTTAAAAAAAAAAAAAGTTTTAAAAAGACTTAAAAAATACCTTGAAGAAAATACTTAAAGGACCATGCCAGTGATTTGGAATGTTTGGCCCATTTATTACAATTTTGCATTGCAAAAAAAACATTTTGCAAATAATTTGGGGATACTACAGATTCTACAACATATAATCCAAATCTCTTGATTTTCAAATTTGAATTTTTTGGCTGAAACACAGTTTATAATGTTCAGCCTCTGGCTGACAAAGTCGTTGCCATTGACCATGGAACTAAAAATTTGCTGTGTAAAGCAAATGTCTCCCTGGGGATTATTTTATTGCAATTGATGATTCAAGTCATCAAAACACAACAGTACTGTGACATTTAGGAGAACTAACAAAGAATTTCTTTATTACAGTGATGGAACACTGGTGTGAAGTAAGTGTGATGTTTCTGAAAGCTCATTTTCATATTGTAATGGAATGAATGGAAACCAATGGCTGGATAAACAGACGGAACAATTATATCAACGTTCTAAAATACTACTGCTTGATTTGTGAAAAGATTAGCAGCAACATGAAGTTCATAAATTCTATAGATATTACAATAGACATGTATAATCACTGTTATAGTCCTTTAAAGAGAGAACAGCACATGTTCACTGCCTATTTTAAATCCAAACGTGACCATGCATTTGCTGTTGTAGAGCCTAACCTTTGTTATGGCCTTCCCCTTTCAGATCTGCTGAATCTGTGGCTTGTTTTAAGTGACTGTTGAAAAGTAATTTCTACAGGTTAGGTTTTTTTTTGTTTTTTTTTTAGCAATTCTCCCTGTTTTGCCTTTAGTCTTGCTTATTTTATATGTGTACGTATGTCTAATTATCTTGCATATCAATGTCCATGCATGTGTGCATCTATGTATATACGTAGATATTTACACATGTATATATGAAAGGCATGTATGTTTGTATACTTGTATGTGTGTGTTTTTTATCCTATATGTGAAGCATTTTGTAACTGTGTTTTAAATTAAATAAAGAAATTGTTGTTGTTGTTGTTATTATTATTATTATCATCATTGTTATTAGTAATAGTAGTAGTAGTATTATCATACCATAGAGCAGCAGATTCTCATCAAATTGTATGATGATTAAAATATGGTGAAAAAAGGCAAAAAAACATTATCAGTAACAAAGCTACACAAAAAATGTAGATGTATATTGCACAGCAGTAGTGTCCACAGACTCTAATGGGTGTCAGTTGGTGAAGGTACTCACCATATTACTGCAACATTCAGTGTTTGAATCCAGTGTGGAGGCCAAGTTATTTGATATAACTTTATATTCAAGTTATAAATAATTACCATTCATTCAGCAAAGCAGAGTGTGAATTACTTAATAGAAATCTTATCTTGTCCAGTTCAGTTGGCAAAAGTGAGGTCTACTAGCAGGGAGACCAGGCTTCGGTAGTATGGCACAGGGGTTTTCAAAATTTTCAGATTCTGGACCCCCAAGGTGATTTTCAATGAGCCATAGACCCCCAGTTCACAAGCATTTAAGCTATTCCCAGTCGAGATGATTTTGCCCTATAGGGACCCTTATAATCAAAAGATTAACTCCTGATCAAAATTTTAAGACCAGTTGAAAAATTGCAAGAATTTACATTTTGCACTGTTGGATCTTAATAAGGTTCTAAGAAGAGCTTCGAAATGCAAAAAGAAGAAATGGGAGTGAGACAAAAAAAAAATTGAGTAAGCAATGTATTGCAAACAACCATTAAACTGAAATAGGTTGTTCATCAGCTGATCAAAATAACCCAAACCACCCATAAAATAGAAATAAAATTTTCAAAAAAGGACTCAGAAATGAGTAGCTGCGCCATTCTTGTTAATCACCTCAAAAATTCGTTTCAGCATGGTTGATGCTAGTATTTCCAGGAGGGAATGTTGTTCCAAGTGGTGAAGATGGCTTCACGGAACCCTTTCATGCATGAATTATGAAAGCCTGCGTCCAGATTTTTTTCTTATGTGTTTTTACACTTCTTAGGGCATGAATATTTCTGAGTCTCCATAGTTCTTTCAGGATGCAGGACTGGTATTACCATGTCATTCTTACTAGTATTAATATGTTTTCAGCAACTAGAACTGACAGTCTCTGCATGAACCTCAATGTAGGGGAGCAGCAGAGAGCACTCTAACAGCTGATATGCAATTCCGCCATAGAAACCATTGCATTTAGGAGAAAATTACTTTTAAACTGTCTTTTAAGCTGTCCACTGTAATGACCGCTATGCGCCAAAGGGTTAAAATACATAATTTTAATCATTTTGAATATTGCCAAGTTTTCTTGTAATCATAATAGAAAAGCACAGTACATGTCTGCAATTGCTTTTTTAATGTTTTAGTTATTTTGTGCTGATTTCAACCTTTCTCCAGGCAAATTCACTTGATTTCTTTAAAAAAAAAAAAAAAAAACAATGGAAAAGGGTAATGCGTAAATTAGCAAGAAATAGGTAAAAATGAACAAGAAAATGACGAGAAAATCGACAGAAAAAAAAATCCAGAACGTAAGCGATGGTGTTTTTTAAATGACAATAAAACTATATTTACAAATATTAAACTCTATCCAGCATCACTGATCTGACCTCTAAATATATCAGATTTCTTGTATTTAAATGTTGTGAGAGGTCAGAAGCTACAGTACAGGCCAAAAGTTTGGACACACCTTCTCATTCAATGCGTTTTCTTTATTTTCATGACTATTCACATTGTAGATTCTCACTGAAGGCATCAAAACTATGAATGAACACATGTGGAGTTATGTACTTAAAAA